>PVIH01017943.1:7558-40262 GCA_004025045.1 Sigmodon hispidus | reverse complement strand
ATGAAAAAAAAATTCAGAGGGAAAGATGAACACAAAGAAAATATAGGTGTAGCAATCTTATTTGTATTTCTTCCCTTGATAAGCCATGCCTATCATTCTTATCCTCTGTATAGTTATTGTTAACTCTTCCACATTTTAAATTCTTTTTACTGTGTTTTTTTTTTGATAAATACAAAATAAAGAAGAGAGAAAAAAAAAATTGAACTCCTTGTTCCCAGCTGTCCTTTGCACATTGGATTCACTTAGGAAATTTCATAAAAATATATAGGTCCTGGTTCCCACCTACAGCAATTCTCAGGTGAGCTTTCTAGAACATGGTTGCTTCATCAAAAAGTTCTGTCCCGTGTTACAGGATGCTTGGCAGTCTGGTTTCTATGCCCCATGGATTATGATAATCTTACAGTTATGACAATAAAGTTGTCTACAGATATTAAAAAAAAAAAGATACTATATGATAAGACTACTGCACTTGGCCTTTGTTCCAGCTGGTCTTTCTCAAGGTAGAGCTGATCTTTGATTATTTCTCCAGGAGCAGTGTGATTGTTCTGATGTAACCACTCCATGGCAAAGTGACATTGCAAGTGCTGTTTTTCACTGATGGCCTTGAACTGTGTTTCCAGTGTTTTACTCCAAAAGGGTTAAGATTAAAAAGACCATTGAAAATCAGAACTTCAACAATCTCAGAGATCTAAAAATCTTAATATCTAAACTCTAATCTTTGTTTCTTCTCTTCATTCTCTTTTTCTACATTTTTAGACTTCAAAAATTTTCAAACATGAACTGTCATAAATTAAATTCACTTTGTTATTATCATTTAACAATTATAATTATTTTGCTACTTGATTAAAGTTATCCATTTTTTGTAAACTTTTTTTGTGTTGAGAAAATTAATTAAAATTAATTTGTCACAGGTGACCTGTTAGAACAGTGATTCTCATCATGACTTCTTTGGCAAACCTCTATCTCTAAAATAATTTATATCAGTAGGAAAATTATTTATGAATTAGCAACAAAATAATTTTTATGGTTGTGGGTCACCTCAACATGAGCAGCTGCATTAAAGGGTCACAGCATCAGAAAGAATCACTGGTTTAAAATAAAATCTTTAATTTTCCTATGAAAAAGAAAAAAATGAACAAAATAAATAAAATGAATAATAAAGGAGGCACTTTGTCTCCATTTTCAGAGTCATAAAGAGATTGTAGTAGAGAAGTTTGGATCATGTATTGAGAGCTTTTGCATTTGAAAAGCATGCTGAACTGAGAAAAGCTTGAGGATTTTATGGTCTTCTTGGCTCGTAAAATATTTAAGATCTCAAACTAGTTCAGTTTGCTCCTGCTGGTGGGTTAGGGATTTTGAAAATACATCACAATTAACTTGTTCTTTTAGATTTTATGGCTTCATACACATTTCTAAAACTGTTACCTGTGGGAACAAAGCTAACTTCTGAGGAGGGACTGGTACACAGCCTCTTACTCCAGCACGTGGGAGACTGGGGAAGAAACTTGTGAGTTTGGGTCCAGTATGGACTCCATAGTGTGACTATGTCAATCAATCATCAGTTCATCAACATTTAAAGAAAAATCAATATATTTAAATAATACTTGCCGTGGTAAGGAAAGTAGCTATTATGGAATACTAGTTTTTCTATTTCTTGAACATGGTCTCTAGGAGAATTTTTGCCCACATTCCAATTAAGCCTTTCAGTCTCCCATGGAGTAAAAATTCCAGGAAAAATGATCAATGTGTTTTGGAGCTACACTGACTGGCTCTAAACCTCAGCTGGGGGCAGAGTGGTACCCAGAAAATGGTCTTTAGAGTGAGAAACTCCATTCAGTGCCCACTCTTTACCTCCTACTGGTTACATGACTTTAAAAATTTTATTGATACTTTTTGATGCTCATTTATTCGACAGAAAGATTTGAGTAAAAGCCCAGCACCTGAATTTCTGCCAGGGAAAATTGTGTTCCAGTCGGGTTCTGGTTCCAGGACCAGGTTCTGTCTGTGGAACGTGTCCCAACACACTCCATAGCAGACAGAGATAAACTTTGGCTGTCAGGGTTCCCCCAGCTGCTGCTAAGACAAGGGAACTTGCACAGCCACCCCGCCTCCAACTCCTCCAACAGAAAAGGACTGAGGACTTGAAATTCAGACTCCTGCCCAGAACAGAGTCAGACATTGAGCAGACCCCTTTGCTCAGAGGTGACAGGAGACACACAAGTCCGCTTGCCACAACTGACCAGGAGTCACCTAATCGTGAACCACTGAAGCCATGGGCAGACACCACTGCAAAATATATATAATAATATAAAGAACAATAAGGTAACTCCAGAAGAAAGTGGCGGTCCTACAACTACAAGACCTGAACTGAGCAATGAAGAAGAAACAGAAGGAAGCAACACCAAAAATACCTTTATGAAGATCATTGGGCCCTCAAAGAAGACATGAGAAATTCCCTTAGAAATAGAAGAAAATACAAACAAAAAATTGGAAGAGATGAACAAATCTAAGAAAGAAACATGCCAGGAACTAAAAACTGAAATAGAAGCAATAAAAAAGGCAAAGAATGAGGCAAAGATGGAAATAGAAAACCTGAAGAAAAAAGTTGGAACCACAGATACAAGCATAACCAACAGAATTTAAGAGATGGAAGATAGAATCTCTGAAGTAGAAGATTCAGTAGCTCAAATAGATATATCAGTCAAAGAAAACACTAAAACCAAAAATCCATAACACAAAATATTCAGGAAATTTGGGACACCATGAAAAGACTTAACCTGAGAATAATAGGAATAGAAGAAGAAGAAGAAGAAGAATATCAGCTCAAAGGCACAGATAATGTGTTCAATAAAATCATAGAAGAAAACTTTCCTAACTTGAAGAAGGAAATGCTATAAAGATACAAGAAGCTTACAGAACACCAAATAGATATGACCCCCCCAAAAAGTCAGTGTGCCACTTAATAATCAAGCCACAAGACATACAGAAAAAAGAAAAAATTTTAAGCACTGCAAAAGAAAAGGGCCAACTTACCTATAAAGGCACACCCATCAGAATAACACCTGACTATTCAATGGAAACGATGAAAGCTAGAAGGGCTTGGTCAGAAATTATACAGACACTAAAACAGCATGGCTGCCAAACTAGAATACTATACCCTGAAAATTATCAATCACTGTAGATGGAGTAAACAAGATATTTCATGACAAAGTCAGACTGAAACAATATCTATCTACCAATCCAACACTACAGAAAGTATTAGAGGGAAAACTCCAACCTAAGGACCCCAGATGCACCCATGAAACCACAATCAATAACCTCACAGAAGAATATTGCAGAGAAAGGAAATAGAAAGAAGTTACCACCAAAAATAGCAGGAAATATCAATCAGTGCTCACTAACATCCCTTAATATCAATGAACTCAACTCTCTTATAAAACGACACACACTAACAAGATGGATACAACAACAGAAGCCATCCTTCTGTTGCCTACAAGAAACACAACTAAACCACAAAGACAGACAAAGGCTTAGAGTAAAGGTTTGGGAAAAGATTTTACAGTCAAAGGCCCTAAGAAACAAGCTGGGATTGCCATCCTAATATCTAACAAAGTAGACTTTATTTTTTATTTTTTTAGGTTTCTTAATATATATTTATATATAAATTTATAATATATATAATACATAAACTCTAAATGTTTAGAGTTTCTCAATTGTGTATTATATTTACAGAATTTTATATACTATTAGAGTTATACAAGCTGCTAAACTCTTTCCTTCAAAGTAGACTTTAAGCTAAAAGCAATTAAAAGGGACCAAGTTGATAATTACTTATTCATTACAGGAAAAATTGGTCAAGAGGAGATTTCAATCCTGAATATTTATGCCGCTAATATAAGAGCACCTACCTATGTAAAAGAAACACTGCTAAAGCTAGAATCCCACATCAATTCTCACACCCTAAAAGTGGAACACTTCAATACCACACTTTCAACCCTGTATAGGTCAAGGACACAGAGACTCAAAGGAGAAATAAGGAGTCTAACAGAGGTTATGATGCAAATGGATTTAATAGATATCTACAGAAGCTTCCATCCAAATGCAAAGGAATATACATATTTCTCAGCTCCTCATGGAACTTTCTCAAAAATTGACCACATAATTGGTCATAAAGCAAATATAAACAGATACAAAAAAATGAAAATAATCCCTTGTAACATATCGGACCACCAGGGCCTAAAGTTAGAGTTCAGCAACATCAAAAATGACAGAAAGCCTACCAACTCATGGAAAGTAAACATCACTCAGCTGAACAACCTCTGGGTCAAGGAAGAAATTAAGAAAGAAATCAAAATCTTCCTAGAATTTAGTGAAAATGAATCCACAACGTACCCAAACTTTTGGGACACAATGAAAGCAGTCTTAAGAGGAAAATTTATAGCGCTAGATGCCTATATGAAAAACCTAGAGAAATCCCATATACAGACCTAACAGCTCAGCTGAAAGCCTTAGAACAATTAGAAGCAAACTCACCTAGAAGGAATAGACAGTAGGAAATAATCAAACTTAGAGCTGAAATCAATACAATTGAAACAAAATGAACAATATAAAGAATCAATGAATCTAAGAGTTGGTTCTTTGAGAAAGTCAAGAAGATAGATATGCCTTTATCCAAATTAATCAAAAAACAGAGAGTGCCAAAATCAACAAAATCAGAAATGAAAAGGGGGACATAACAACGCACCATAAGGAAATCCAGAGAATTATCAGATCATACTTTGAAAATCTGTATTCCACAAAAATGGAAAACCTAGAAGAAATGGACTGCTTCCTGGACAGGTACCATCTACCAAAATTAAATGAAGATCAGATTAATTGCCTATAACACTTAAGGAAATTGAAGCTGTCATTAAAAGCCTCCCCAAAAATAAAAGCCCTGGTCCAGATGGTTTTAGTGCCGAATTCTACCAGACAATCAAAGAAGAATTACTACCGTTACTCCTCAAACTATTTCACACAGTAGAAACTGAAGGAATATTGCCAAATTCCTTTTATGAGGTCACAATTACCCTAGTACCCACGCCACTCAAAAACACAGCAAAGAAGGAGAACTACAGACCAATTTCCCTCATGAATATTGATGCTAAAATTCTCAACAAAATTTTAGCAAACCATATACAACAATATATAAAAAATGTCATCCACCATGACTAAGTAGGCTTAATCCCAGAAATGCAGGGCTGATTTAACATACGAAAAATCGTAAACGTTATCCATCATATAAACAAACTAAAGGAACAAAACCACATGATCATATCCTTAGATTCGGAAAAAGCCTTTGACAAAATCCAACACTCCTTTATGATTAAAGCCCTGGAGAGATCAAGAATACAGGGAGAATACCTAAATATAATAAAGGCGATTTACAGGAAGCTGACAGCCAGCATCAAACTTAATGGAGAAAAACTCAAAGCAATCTCACTAAAATCAGGAACTAGACAAGGATGTCCTCTCTCTCCTTATCTATTCAATATAGTTTTCCAAGTTTTAGCTAAAGCAATAAGAGAACGAAAGGAGATTAAGGGTATACAAATTGGAAAAGAAGAAGTGAAGCTATCTCTATTTGCAGATGATATGATTGTATACATAAGTGACCCACAAAATTCTTCCAAGGAACTGCTACGGCTGATAAACACCTTCAGCAATGTAGCAGGATACAAGATCAACTCAAAGAAATCAGTAGCCCTTCTATACACTAAAGATAGAAGAGCTGAAAAAGAAATAAGGGAAACATTACCCTTCATAATAGCTGCAAATAGTATTAAATACCTTGGAGTAACTATAACCGAAGTAGTAACAGACAAAAATTTTAAACCACTAAAGAAAGAAATTGAAGAGGCTATCAGAAAATGGAAAGCTCTCCCATGTTCCTGGATAGGTAGGGTCAACATAGTAAAAATGGCAATTCTACCAAAAGCAATCTTCAGATTCAATGCAATGCCCATCAAAATCCCAACACAATATTTTTTGGACCTTGAAAGAACAATACTCATTTCATTTTGAATAACAGGAAAGCCAGGATTGCCAAAACAATTTTACTCAATAAAAGAACCTCAGGAGGCATCACCATCTGCAACTTCAAGTTATACTATAGAGCTACAGTAATAAAAACAGCCTGGTACTGGCATAAAAACAGACTTGTGGATCAATGGAATAGAACTGAGGATCCAAACATTAACCCCAAAACCTATGAACACCTGATCTTCGATAAAGAGGCCCAAAATATTCAATGGAAAAAAGATAGTATATTTAACAAATGGTGTTGGCATAGCTGGGTGGAAGTGTGTAGAAAAATGCAAATAGATCCGAGCCTGTCACCCTGCACATAACTCAAATCCAAGTGGATCAAAGACCTCAACATAAACCCAGCCACTTTGAACTTAATAGAAAAGAAAGTGGAAAATACACTTCTTCAAATTGGCACAGGCGACCACTTCCTAAATATAACACCAGTGGCACAGACACTAAAATCAACAATCAATAAGTGGGATCTCCTGAAGCTGAGAAGCTTCTGTAAAGCCAAGGACAGTGTCAATAGGACAAAACAACAGCCTACAGAATGGGAAAAGATTTTCACCAACCCAACAAGTGATAGAGGACTGATCTCTAAGATATATAATGAACTCAAGTATCTAGAGCCCCAAACCTTGAACAACCTAATCAAAAAATGAGGTTCAGATCTAAAAAGGGAATTCTCAGCAGAAGAATTACGAATGGCTGAAAGGCACCTGAAAAAGTACTCATCACCCTTAGCCTTCAGAGAAATGCAAATCAAAACAAATTTGAGATACCACCTGACACCAGTTAGATTGGCTAAGATAAAAGACACAGAGGACAGCCTATGCTGGAGAGGATGTGGAGCAAGGGGAAGACTCCTCCATTGTTGGTGGGAGTGTAAGCTTATTCAGCCACTTTGGAATGCAATATGGCGGGTTCTCAGAAAATTGAGAATCAATCTCCCCAAGGACCCAGCAATACCCAACTTCTCATTTCTTGAGGCATGTGTATATACCTTAAAGATGCACAGTCACACTCCAAAGGCATTAGCTCAACTCTGTTTATAGCAGCGTTATTTGTAATAGCAAGAACCTGGAAAGAACCTAGATGTCCCTCAACTGAAGAATGGATTAACAAACTGTGGTACATCTACACAATGGAGTACTACTCAGCAGTAAGGAAAAATGATATCCTAAAATTTGGAGGCAAATGGATAGATTTGGAGAATATCCTCCTGTGTGAGGTATCACAAATCCAGAAAGATAAGCAGGGGATGTATTCACTCAATAGTGGACTCTAAACAAACAAACAAGAAAAAAGCCAAGCATGCCCAAGCTGCAAACCTCAACCACTGAACCGCTTGAGATCAGAAACATCTTGGACTGACTCCTTGGATCCCACTCTGTCTAGAGGAACACCTGACTTAGTCTTGTGGGGGAGAAAACTGGATCTGCCAGGAGTGGAGGCTGAACTAAGCAGTATTGGGACAGTGGGACCTTGGGACTGCCTGTTGCCTGCCCAGGGAGGGGATGGGGAGTTGTGGAGAAGAGAAAATGACCTGATGTGGTAGGAGGGGGAAGGAACCTTGAAAAAGGATATACAAGGATAGAAAGTGTGACTTCTTTGTTCATAATTATAAAATAAAAAAGATTTGAATAATAATGAACTTTTCTAGATTTTAAACAATTATTAATGATA
This sequence comes from Sigmodon hispidus, assembly GCA_004025045.1. Classification (NCBI taxonomy): domain Eukaryota; kingdom Metazoa; phylum Chordata; class Mammalia; order Rodentia; family Cricetidae; genus Sigmodon; species Sigmodon hispidus. The sequence continues at coordinate 32,507 of PVIH01017943.1, read as the reverse complement.
ACAGACAAATTATTTAGTAAGGTATAATGATCTAGAACAAGTTACATTGTATGAAATTCTAACATGGAATGAATCATAATATAAATGTATTTGAAGACTGAGTATTTTTTCATGGTGGCACATGCTTTTATTTATGTTTTATTTTAATTATTTTTAATTTTACATACCAATCACAGTTTATCCTCCTTCCCTTCCTACCACCTCCTCCACCCCCACCTCCCACTCCTTATCTACATCTCAGAGTGGGTAAGGCCTTCCATGGGGAGTCAACAAAGTTTGGTACATTAGGGTTGAATCAAGTTCAAGTCCTACCTCCCTCATCAATACTGAGCAAGGTATCCTTCCATAGAAAATGAGCTCCAAAAAGCAGGTTCAAACACCAGGGATAATTCCTGGTAGCATTGCCAGAGGCCTCACAAACAGACTGTCAAACAACTGTCACCAACACTCAGAGGGCTTAGTTTGTTCCCATGCAGGTTTCTCAGCTGTCAGTCCCAGAGTCATGAGCTCCCATTAGTGCAGGTCAGCTCTATGGGCTTTCCCATCATGTTCTTGACATCCTCCCTACACACTCATACAATCCCACTATCTTCTTTTCCACTAGACTCTAGGAGATCAGACAGGGTTTTAAAGAGACAATGAAAGTAGAAAAATGTTGGTTCACAATGCCAACAGATAATGTGCTTATAAGAAGACTAGACCATCTACATACTTGACTAAAGTCTCTTTTGAGAGAGCTTAGGCTAAAGAAGTCTCCTTACATACCAATAAGAGGCCTTAGAGCACTGGTTCTCAACCTTCCTAATGCCATGACCCTTTGATTCCTCATGCTCTGGTGACCCCCAATCATAAAATTATTTTTGTTGCTACTTCATAACTATCATTTTGAAACTGTTATTAATCATTATGTAAATACCTGCCATGCAGGACACCTGCCATGCAATCCCCATGAAGGGGTCATTTGACCTCCAAAGGAGTTGTGACCCACAGGGTAAAAACTACTGCCTTAGAGCAAAACAAATCACTCAGACACCAAGAATTTCTAGATTGTAGAACCCTGAGAAAATACATTTCTGTTATTTAAGCAACCTAGTCTGGGACATTTAGTTGAAGCGGCCCTAGACAACTAATATGGGTTTGTAAGAGATCCTTGATTCATAGAAATTGTTACAGGTTTTTGCTTTGGAACATCTAGTTGTGAGGGGTTAAGATGGGGAAATGGGCCTAGCTTGTAATGGGTGGTAAGTGACCACTGAATGAATTAAAGTACATTGCAGAGAATGAATCCTTAAAGCTTCCACAGCCAGCATTAGAAATTCCTGGCCCTTTCAGTTTTAAGTACTGTGAAAATGAATATTGAGCCATTATCTTCCATTAATGTCTCTAGAAAAATAGTTTAGAAAATTGTAGCCAGTCTTATAGATAGGATCTTGAGAATAGATTATTTAAAGGAAGTACATTTCAGATGGTGGGGTAGTAAGGGAAGCTTAGGGCACAGGACACCATGTGAAGAGACTTTGTTATGTGTTTCTGATTATGTGATGAAGGGATTTGCTGACATGCCCACTGAGTCTGAGGAGAGAACTCAGGCAGAATGGAGGTGTTGTGATGTGCTGAGGCAAAAATTTTCTAATCACAGTTATTCTTCTATTCCACCTAGACTTATTTCTTTCAATGAGATGTTACCTGTGTCAATGAGTTCTCATATAAATTTCTCTGCAGCATCAGAATGGCTCACTGTACTGTAAGTTCATATCATAGTCAGACATTGAAGACAAAGTAATGTGTCATAGAATAAGGATATACACGGATAGAAAATGTGACTTATTTATTCATAATAAAAAAGAAAAAAGGAAAAAAGAAATTTACTCTAAAAAAAGAAAAATGATCAGTTTATACAAGGTTAAGAGAATTTAAAAGCTTAATAAGGGAAATTGTTAAATATCAACCATATAGAATACTGTCCATAAGAAAAGGAATGGGGCCTCGGAGAAAAACAACACAGATTTGAAAATTTCAGTGTACTTTTAAATGTTTGTCAAAGAATTATTTCTTTCTTCCCCATGTATTACCCAACTTCCTATCAGGTCAGGTCACCCCCTGGCATTTTAAAGTAGTTCTCCATGAACTTGAATGATCCCTGGATGCAGAGTAGTTATAACTAAATTAACATTAAAGAACAATGCAGTGAGAAAGTAACACAGGTAAGGGGTAAATCAAATGAAGTCTTTCGCTTGACAGGCTCTGTCACTGATGCGCAGGTACTCAGGTTGACTGTGTCATTGAGCATTATTAAAATCTGGAATTTTAAACCAGAAGGCAATTTGCTAGTCTAGTCACCTTATTTAAATCAAAAAGGGCTGTATTAGGTGGCACTAGTGTCCACTCTAGGAATATTAGTTTTGTAATTTTATAACACAATAACTTTGTCAAACCTTTCCTAGTCACCAGCTTGGACAAAGATTGCAAAGACCTATTGGCCATCTAATAAAATGCAAAGTGATGGATCGTTTGATCCTTAAAGTTCGAGTGTTAAAAGAAATTTCATACTAAATCAGATAATAGTTTGTTCAGTGCTGTTCATATGGGCTTTATTTGCAATATGACCAGCCCAACATGTAAGAAAAAATTTAAAAATAGTCACTTCTTGGACTTTTGTTTTTTAGTTCACCAAAAGTAAACTCCCAAAAATTCAAAAAAAAAATTTCTTGCCCATTTTATGACAATATCACTATATTTACCAGCACTACCTTCTTTTAGGTGCCCTGTCATAAACAACTGTGTTTGACAAGGTTAATTAGATGACAGAGGCACACTTTGCCATTCCAATAAAGATATCAAAAATGGAATACAGGTAGAAAGGAAATATGGAATAACAGGATAAATAACACTAAATACTTTTTAAAGGTCATATGTAAACCTTCCTTTACTGTAGAAGAGTTCAAATATATTTAAAATGAAATTATTCTCTAACATGTTGATGATGACAGGCTAACCAATACACTACTGAGGAGAAGGAGAATGTTCCCAGGGAAGGGTGGAAACAATGACAGAAAAAGCAGACAGATCGATGAGGTAGACACATCAAAGCAAGATGTATACATGTATGGAAATGCTACAGTGGTGCCGAGTAATTTGTACTGTTGACTTGTATCAGCAGTTATGAGAATATATTTCCATAATGCATGAGATGCTTCAAGTAAACAAGAGTCAACTATTGTGCTGCTGGAAACTCATTTTGTTCATTGTTATACATTTGTATATGGGATTACGTGGATCTATGGACAACTAAACTAACGGGGGTTACTTTCATCCTTTTATGCAAGAAGTGTTCAGCTTTTGCTGTTTATTGCATGCTTTCAAGCTTGAGACAGCTGAACAGGCACCTATGAGGTGCCTTTGTACAGTTTGAGAAAAGATATTTTATGTAGATATAATATGCTCAATCAAGCCAGGTGAGACTGAATTACAAGTATATTTTTATGCAGCCTTGAAGTGACACATAAATTTCAAGATTATATTGTTCTTTATTTTATCTTGCTTCTGAAGGAGAGGCAACAAACTGATCAAAACACATGCAATTTATTTCCCAAGTCCCTTGGGTTTTCCACTCTGTGTAACTGAAGGAAAATATACATATATTATTTCTCTGAAATATTGTTATAACATTATTTACAATATATGTATGTATATATAGTAATGTCTTTGTAGTAATGTCTACAAGTAATTGAAATCAATAGTCTACTTCAAAAATTGCAGTATTTAATGCATTGAACCAGATGAAGGGTTTACTGATTTGAATAATCTAAGTATGACATTTATATCAGGTACATTATGCACATTTTTCTCTCCTCACAGAGAAGCACGTGCGCTGGGAAGTACAGACAGGTCCTGTTGCTCTCTGATAAGGTCAGTGAAGCTTAGCTAGGATGTAGTGATGCTCAAAGCTCATTGGATTTGTCTGTGGAGCACAAGGCTGTTACCATGGCTACAAAGCTGCGGTTGCTAAGGCATCCACAGGATCATCTGATGTCAAGGCTTCTGGGTGGCCTAGCACAAAAGGTATTACTTTAGGTTGTTTTCAAGAAGTCTTTGAATAGCAGTGCATAGCTAAAGTATATCCAGGTAAACAAGGTTTTCTATACTTTCCAGATACACAAAAGGCTACTCTTCTATATGAGAGCAAATGACTAGAAACAAATCAGAGGAATGAAGGAAAACTGAAAAATGCACACAGATATTAGTAAATGATGCTTTCTTTTCATTTGAAGGTATAAATTTAAATTTTATGAAGGATGTTTATTTAATAGATCAGAATTCTGTGAATCATCTGGATTAGCAAGTCACAATAGCCAAGTCACTTTCATAAAAACTAGAACATTTCCAAGCCGAAAGCAGTCATAGTATGTATCAAAAAGGCCAACTCATGTACACCTTGGCCTCTGGTACAGCCAATATTAATTAAATATGTGTCTTTATCAAGAACAAATGCATCCTTTTGGGAGTTTCAGTTTCATTAAAACATAAATGGATTTTATTTCAGAAAGAAGGAAGAAATAAAGAGAAACAGAAGAAACCTTCAGATTTTTTTTTCTGCATTATCTCTTTATTCCAACAACTACTCATTTCTTGAGGCATGTGCATCAAGTCCCAATTACAGTATGGGTATAAAGCTGTTTCAAGTGATATTAAACTGCTTTTTGGTAGTGCTAGGTCAGTATTGAATAGGGTGAGGTGAGAAGGAGAATAACAGCTAATGCTTGAGTATTACTTGGCAGATTCTGTGAAAAATACTTATACTCATTATTTAATTAAGTAAATATTTGATTACCACAAAATGCAAATTTCTACAGTAAGTACATAACTAGAGGTAGGTAGCTCTGCTTGTGTGTTTTCATACATTGTCCTTAATCTATTAGGAGATGTTTTCCTAGGAATATTGCCTGAACTATGAATGTTGTTATTACACAGAACTTAAGAAATAAGTGGTGGGCATCTCTTCAGTATATAGCTATCACCATTGGTTGTTCCTGAGAGATGAGAAGAAAGTCTCAATTGCTGAAGACATCATATAGTTCAGAATCAGGGCCCAGAGGCCCCTGAGATGCAACTGTACTGAGAGCCTCCACTAAAGGCACCGTGGAGACTTCCAAAAAGAGGGAAACAACCTACATTTCTACCCAGCTATGACATTCATGAGCCACAATAACCAACAGGATACTATAACTCTAAAGATGCGATGGTGGCAACATGTACCTGACACAAACAAACAACTCTCTAATTGGATTTAAGATGTGCCCAAGATGGGCTGGAGAGATGGCTAAGCGGTTAAGAGCACTGACTGTTCTTCTGGAAGACCTGAGTTCAATTCCCAGCATCCACATAGTAGCTAGCAACTGTCTGTAATTCCAAGATCTGACACCCTCATGCAGTTATACATGCAGGCAAAACACCAATTCACATAAAAACAAGAATAAATATTTAAAAAAAGATGTACCCAAGAAATACCTAGGACTGGTTAAGTCATGTATTTTAGAGGAAAAATTTTAACCAGCCCCACTCTAAACTACATTCTAAAAATTTGTCCTTATATCCATAAATAAGTGTAGCTCTCTCCATCATCAAGGAAACTTCTATTTACAAGAGAAGGGGAAAATTATGATTAAATCATAACCAATCGAACTTTAGAGTTATAAACCTCAATTCCAATGGCACATCTATAAAACACTCCCATGCCTAAGGTTTAGGGACTATTATAGAAGATGGCGCAGAAGAAAGATCCAAAGCAACAGGGAGTTTGCTATGAGATTGTGTATCCTAGTAATGTTAAAGATAAACCTCGAAAGTCTCACCAACAGAGCTAACCAAACATGATAACAATGGACATGCTAGCATGGGTGGGAGAAAGCCCATGAGGTTCAACCTTACAAAAGGCAACCAGGAAATGGTGAGAGCAAGAGAAGTAGTCTTCCCTGGGGAAGAGCACATGGATTGGTTATCCAGTGTCAAACGGTCAGCCCTGAAAACATATATACAAGTAACATCACACAGAGAAATCAGGTGGCATTTAGGTATGTATGTGTGTATGTACGTATGTATATGTGTGTGTATGTGTTTGCAGGTATCATCAATTTAGGAAGAAAGGCCATGAAGGATGCGTATGGAAGGTTTTCGGGGGAAGAAAGAAAAGAAGAGAGAGGCGTAATTGTAATTTCAAAAAATAAAGAAATAAGTGATGGGAGAATTCACAGAACCCACTGGAGCATCTACAAGGGAGTACAGGGATCTATTGCAGCCTCTGGTGCTTGATCTAGTTATAATCTCAACTGGAAAGTACCCCACTCTACTCCTTGAACACTGTGTACTATAGAGCACATCATTAGATTATTATTTGTATTGCTAAGACTCTCTCCTCACCAGTGGTAGGATCTGAAAGACAGCCAGGCTTAGGGAATAAAATAGTTGGGAATAAATTTGCAATTATACTGTCTACTATCTTTATATAGTAGGTAAGAGGAAGCTGGTAGAGTTTTTATATGGGCTTCTCCTTGAAGCAATTGAGGCTACATTAGGCACACCAACTATGTTTGTCATTGATCCTTCATAATATTAGCTCTCAATAGTCAGTGTCATTGGTATGTGTAAACATAGACCTGACTTTATGAGCAACGGCACCTAGAATTTCTCCATACAAATTTATACACTGTTACTGAGACACACAGAATTGTGGAAATGTTTCATGCTCTTCATGCTGCTATGGTTTTATTGCCAGTTCAGATCTGATTTTGTGCAGGAACAAGAATAAATCACGATACCAAAATCATTCCTTCATTTTTTCTTACAGTATGATCTCATCATTTACAAATGACAGCCACTCTAAATATCAGAATCATAAATGACATTATAAATATATGTTAAAGGCAAAGGAGAATGACTATATTTCTCAGGTTTTTTAAAATGTGAGGCGATTAGTCTGTAGGGAGGTATCTAGTCTCTGAACATGTTATTTCATAAGAAAGAGACCTTGGGGGAAGGAGTCAGAGCACTCTGCAGTACACTGCAGATGGTGTCTTCTTTAGGTATTGACAGCTCTCAATTGTTAAATATTTCATTCTTTGTCATGTACCCTCAATAAACCAAAAGCAATGGAAAATGTTCATGCTACTTTAGAGAGGGTTGTGAAATCAAATCAAATAGATACTACTTTTAACTAAATGTATGATAAATACTGTGATCCAATGTAAAGCAGCATTGAGATATTTGACTGAGACATAAACTGTGAAATCTGGGCAGCTTTGGTTCATCTCCTACCAGTAGTGTGGCTTTGGGTAAATTATATTGGATAAACCCATCCAAGGGTCACATATGGGGGCTTTACCATGCTATTACTATTCCCAGATCCAGATGAGACAGAGGCAGAAAGGTTAAGTCACTCACTCAAAGCAACCATGGCAGCTTTCAAACTCCAATGGTCTGTTTTCTTTTCAACCAATATTTTAGCTACAATATGAGAGAAGTGGTTTAATCTCAACATTTTTGTACGTGGACACCAATATACGTTGCTCACATTCCCAACTTGTAGCTTCTGGTAGCATCTGACTTCTCAAAAACAGTTGCCATTTCTTCTTTTAACACACACACACACACACACACACACACACACAGATTCTGTGTATGAAAAAAGATCACTATTTGCCTATTGCTTCATGTGTTGGACTATATTATTATCACTTTGCCTCCTTTAATTCGACTGCCCTTCCCCATCCCTCTTCTACTTTGATTTCACACACACACTCTCACACACACCTAAATTCAGAAGCATATATATTTATATATTATATATTGCATATATTATCTTTCCATATAGAAAACGTATTTGTATTTCTGAGCCTGGCTTATTTTATTTAACACAATAATCTCCAGTTTAATCTATTTCCCTTTCTGTAAATGATATCATTTTATTCCTCTCTTTGCCCAACTCTGTAATATTGGTGATTAGAGGTTCAGTAGCAGTTTCTTTATCAGCTTATCTTTTCAAGGACCTGTGGTTCCAAGTCTTGAGTAGAGCATGTAATGCTGCAGCAGGTGAAGATGTTCGATGACTTCTGGCTGTGTGTGCTGACTTAGATTTCTTCAGGTACATGTTCAGAATTGGTGTAACTCTAGCTATCACCTGGAAGCCTTACCTGTAGATTTCTGAAAAACTATGGTCTGATTTTCATGATTGCTACACAATCTTATGTAATATTGGTATAATATTGGCTTTGGGTTTTTCCTGCAGAGCTTTTATTATGTTGACTTGTATTCTTTTTGATCTTTGGTTCTTCAGGACTTTTATTGTGAAGGGAACAGAGACTTTGTAAAAAGCCTTCTATGCATCTATCCAATAGTCAAGTGACTTCTTTCCCTTAATCAGTTTATGGTCTTTATTAAAATTATTAATTTGCATATGTTAAACCATTCTTTTATCTCTAGAATAAAATAAACTGGAACATAGTGTATCTTTTTAAATGAATTGTTCAATTTGGTTTCCAAGTATTTTACTGAGAAATTTTGTTACCATTTTCAACAAAGAAATTGACTTACAGTTTTATTTATTTGTTTGGATACTTATTCATTTAGTGTTGTTTCCTTGTTTTGTAGTGTTGTAGTTTTGTTTGCTATTAGAAAGATGATTTAATAGAATAAATTAGGAAGCATTTCTTACCTTCGTATTTCATAAAATATTTTGAAAAGTATCGCTACTAAGTTTTCTCCTTTTTTAAAACAGCACACATCTTTACATAACTAAAAAAATAAAACACACCTTTGCATAGATAAACAAATATTCCACAACATTTTCCCCTGTTTGTCTTTGCCACAGTAATATATATACATATAGTAAGATATATATATATATCACAGTAAGATATATGTATATATATATATATATATATATAGTAAGAATGATTTACCAAGTAAGAATTACATTTACAATATCCAGCCCATTTTCATTCGGCAAATTTAGAGAAAAATCTCCATTCTTTATTCTATCTTGTTGAGTCCAAAGTGTTGTACCTAATTTACTTCTATCCTAAGCTGTATGACCAACCCAAATTACCTTTTTAGACCTCAAAACATTTTCTTGGATAAACAGTTTTTGTGGTTTTTAACCACATAAACTTTACATCTCTTATGTAAGCTTCTCTTCTGATTTGGTAATAGAGAAAATCAGAACTACAACTGCCTCATCTTCAACTCCAGGAAAGTGCCTAAATAAACAGAAACAGCAGAGCAAGCACCTTCCAACACTACAGAAAAGATAGAAGTAGCTAGCTGCCTTAAGAGTCACCCAAAGTTTTTCTGCACTATTGGTATGGTTGTTTTATTTGTTTCTTAGTTTAGTTTTTGTTTTACTTTTGGGGGCCCACTATATTACTTCCAAATAAATACATGAAGATGTTTTCCTTCTTATCAATGACCAGACTTAGCTAGCCTTGTTTTTAGTCAGATTTTCTAATTTAAATTATTCTGGTGTTCTTTACCTATGATTTGCCTGTGCACCTTTTTCCCCATGTATCCCCTTGTACAGGCTCACGTCCCCCTCCTGCCCCTCCCCGTCATTCACTCTTCTCTTCATCAGCTCATCTACTCCACAGCAAGGGCAGGACATCACAAGGACCCAGGGTGGCTCAGTTCAAAATCCACTCCAGACAAATGTGCTTTCCTCACCCCAACATCAAGACTGAGCAAGGAGTTTCTCGGGAGGGAATGGGCTCCAAAGTGCAACTCAAAAGTGTTTCAGATCACAACCTGTTCAGTGGTTTTGGTTTGTAGCTTGGACATGCTAAGCTTTTTTTCTTCACAGTCCACCAATGAGTGAATACATCCCCTCTTTATCTTTCTGAGTTTGTGAGACCTCGATCAGGAGGATATTCTCCAAATCCATTCATTTGCCTGCAAATTTTAGAATATCATTTTTTTTTCTCACTGGAGAGTAGTCCTCCATTGTGTAAATGTACCACAGTTTGTTAATCCATTCCTCAGTGGAGGGGCATCTAGGTTGTTTCGAGGTTCTTGCTATTACAAATATTGCTCCTATGAACATAGTTGAGCTAATGACTTTGGAGTGTGAGTGTGCATCTTTAGGGTATATGCCCAGTGGTGGTATTGCTGTTTCTTTGGGGAGATTGATTCCCAGTTTTCTGAGAAACCCACATACTGCATTCCAGAGTGGCTGAACCAGCTTACACTCCCACCAAAAATGGAGGAGTCTTCCCCTTGCTCAGCAACCTCTCCAGCATGGGCTGTCATCTGTGTCTTTTATTTTAGCCAATCTGATAGGTGTCAGGAGGTATCTCAAAGTTGTTTTGTTTTGCATTTTTCTGGTGGCTAAAGTTGTTGAGCACTTTTTCAAGCGCCCTTCATTCATTTGTAATCATTCTGCTGAGAATTCCCTTTTTAGTTCTGAACCCCATTTTTTGATTGCATTATTCAAGGTTTTGGGCTCTAGTTACTGGAGTTCTCTATATATTTTAGAGATCAGTCTTCTATCACTTGTAGTGTTGGTGAAAATCTTTTCCCATTCTGTAGGCTGTTGTTTTGTCTTATTGACTGTGTCCTTGGCTTTAAGAAGTTTCTCAGTTTCAGGAGGTCCCACTTATTGATTGTTGTTCTTAGTGTCTGTGCTTCTGCTGTTATATTTAGGAAGTGGTTACCTGTGATAATGCATTGGAGGGTATTTCCCACTTTCTTTTAGATCAGGTTCAGTGTGGCTGGATTTTTGTTGAGGTATTTGATCCACTTAAATTTGAGTTTTGTGCAGGGTGATGGGCTTGGATCTATTTGCATTTTTTACAAACTATGATCCAGCTATGCCAACCATATTTAATTATTTGTTAAAGATGCAATCTTTTTTCCACTGAGTATTTTGGGACTTTTTGTCAAAGATCAGGCTTTCATAGGTTTTTGGGCTTATGTCAGAATCTTCAGTTCAATTCCATTGATTCACAAGTCTGGTTTTATGCTAGTACCAGGCTGTTTTTATTACTGTAGCTCTATATTATAACTTGAAGTTGCAGATGGTGATGCCTCTTGAGCTTCTTTTGTTGAGAAAAGTTGTTTTGGCAATCCTGGCTTTCCTGTTATTCCAAATTAAATTGAGTATTGTTCTTCCAATGTCTGTAAAAAGTTGTGTTAGTATTTTGATGGGCAGTGCATTGAATCTGTAGATTGCTTTTTGTAGAATTGCTATTTTTACTATGTTGATCCAACCTATCCAAGAACATGGTAAATCTTTCCATTTTCTGATATCCTCTTCAGTTTCTTTCTGCAGTGATTTAAAGTTTTTGTCAAATGCATCTGTTCCTTCTTTGGTTATAGTTACTCCAAGGTATTAATGCTATTTGCAGCTATTATAAAGAATGATGTTTCCCTGATTTCTTTTTCAGCCCTTTTATCTTTAGTGTATAGGAAGGCTGCTGATTTGAGTTAATCTTGTTTCCTGCTACATTGCTGAAGGTGTTTGTCAGCTGTAGAAGTTCCTTGGTAGAATTGTGTGGATCACTTATATATACAATCATATCATCTACAAATAGAGATATTTTCACTTCTATTTTTCTACTTTGTATCCCTTCAATCTCCTTTCATTCTCTTATTGCTTTAGCTAAAACTTCAAGAACTATATTGAATAGATAAGGGGAGAGAGGACATCCTTGTCTAGTTCCTGATTTTAGTTAGATTGCTATGAGTTTTCTGCATTAAGTTTGATGTTGGCTGTCTGCTTCTTGTAAATCGCCTTTATTATATTGATATATTTTCCCTGTATTCCTGATCTCTCCAGGACTTTTATCATAAAGGAGTATTGGATATTGTCAAAGACATTTTCATCATCAAAGGATATGATTATGTGTCTTTTTCCTTCAGTTTGTTTATATGATGATTTTACATTTATGATTTTTTATTTGTTGAACCATCCCTGCATTTCTGGGATGAAGCCTACTTGATCATGGTGTTTGATATATTGTTGTATATGGTTTACCAGAATTTTGTTAAGAATTTAGCATCAATATTCATGAGGGAACAGGTTCTATAATTCTCCTTCTTTGCTGTGTCTTTGAGTTGCTTGGGTAATAGGGTAATTTTGGCCTCATAAAAAGAGTTTGGCAATATTCCTTCAGTTTCTACTGTGTGAAATAGTTTGAGGAGTATTGGTAATAGTTCTTCTTTGAATGTCTGGAAGAATTCTGCACTGAAACCATCTGGACCTGAGCTTTTCTTACTTGGGAGGTTTTTAATGACTGCTTCATTTTTCTTTAGGGTTATAGATCTGTTTAGATATTTAATCTGATGTTTAATTAATTTTGATAATGGTATCTGTCCAAAAAGCTGTCCATTTCTTCTAGGTTTTTCATTTTTGTGGAGTATAGATTTTCAAAGTATGACCTGATAATTCTCTGGATTTCATGGTGGTATGTTGTTATGTCCTTTTCATTTCTGATTTTGTTGATTTGGATACTCTCTGCTTTTAGGTTAGTTTGGATAAGGGTATATCTATCTTGTTGACTTTCTCAAAAAACCAACTCTTTGATTCATTGATTCTTTGTATTGTTCTTTTTGTTTCAATTGTATTGATTTCAGCCCTAAGTTTGATTATTTCCTGCCATCTACTCCTTCTAGGTGAGTTTGCTTCTAATTGTTCTAAGGCTTTCAGCTGTGCTGATAGTTCTCTAGTGTGAGATTTCTCTAGGCTTTTCATATAGGCCTCTAGTGCTATGAATTTTCCTCTCAAGACTGCTTTCATTGTATCCCACAAGTTTGGGTATGTTGTAGATTCATTTTCTTTAAATTCTAGGAAGTCTTTGATTTCTTTCTTAATTTCTTTCTTGACCCAGAGGTGGTTCAGTTGAGTGATGTTTAATTTGCATGCTTTGGTAGGCTTTCTGTCACTTTTGATGTTGTTGAACTCTAACTTATGCTCTGGTGGTCTGATATGATACAAGGGATTATTTCCATCTTTTTTTAATCTGTTGATATTTGCTTTATGACCAATTATGTGGTCAATTTTTTGAGAAAGTTACATGAGGAGCTGAGAAATATGTATATTCTTTTGCATTTGGGTGGAAGCTTCTGTAGATATCTATTAAGTCATTTGCATCATCACCTCTGATAGACTCCTTATTTCTCTATTGAGTGTCTGTCTGGTTGACCTATCCAATCAGAGGTAAGTTGATCCTTTACTTTTGCAGCTCTTAAATTTTTTTCTTTGTTCTGTTTGTTTTGTGGCTTGATTATTATGTGGCAAACAGACTTTTTTGGGGGGAGTCAAATCTATTTGGTGTTCTGTAAGCTTCTTGTATCTTTATAGGCATCTCTGTCTTTAAGTTGGGAAAGTTTTTTTTTTTTTTCTAGGATTTTATTGAATACATTATCTGGTATTATTCTCCTTCTTCTATTCCTATTATTCCCAGGTTAGGTCTTTTCATGGTATCCCAAATTTCTTGATTGTTTTGTGTTATGGCTTTTTTTTGTTTTAGTGTTTTCTTTGACTGATGTAAGTATTTCCACTAATGAGTCTTCCATTCCAGAGATTCTCTCTTGCAACTCTTTGATTCTGTTGGTTTTGCTGTGTCTGTAGTTCCAGTTCTTTCCTTGAGGATTTCTATTTCCACCTTTGCCTCATTTTGTGCCTTTTTCTTGCTTCTAGTTCACTTTTAAGTTCATAGAATGTTTTTTTTTCATATTTTGCTTTTCCTTTTCTTGGTTTCCTTTCCAATATTTGTTCATCTCTTCCAATTTTTTGTTTGTATTTTCTTCTATTTCTTTAAGGGATTTTTTTTCATATCCTCTCTGAAGGCTTCAATAATCTTCATAAAAGTGCTTTTGCTGTTGTTTCCTTCTGATTTCTCTTCATTTCTCTGTTCAGGTCTTGTAGTTCTAGAACCACCAGTTTCTTCTGGTGTTACCTTGTTGTTCTTTATATTGCTATATGTATTCTTGCACTGGCACCTACCTATGGCTTCAGTGGTTCACAATTAGTCAGCTCCTAGTCAGTTGTGGCTAGAGGGCTTGTGGGTTCCTTGTCTGTTCTGAGCAAGGGGTCTGTTTGATCTTTGACTCTATTCTGGACAGATGACTGCATTTCCAAGGGACTGGGTTTCAAAGCCTTGTGTCCTTGTCTGGTGAGGCAATTTGCCCTGGAGACAGAGACCCATAGGGTAGGGCCTAGAGCCTTCTTCTTGGAAGAGTCTGGGATCAGACCCTTGGGTGTGAGCCTGATCTCGGAGAGGAATTCTCCAGATTGTGGCCCAGGGTGTGGATCTCGAGTTTCAAAGCTAATTTTTCTTTAAAGTTTTAGCAGAGGTCAGTATTGAGTCTTGGGCCTCTTTTTATTGCCACACTCTTCATTTCTGCTTCAATTTCATTATTAATAATAAATATGTATAGGACTTTGTATATCCTTTGATTCAATTTGATAGACATATGAGCCAATATATATATATATATATATATATACTTTTTATATCCTTAACTTATGGTTATAGAAATTTTAAATTATTCTACAGTAATTTAAAGGAATTGAGTCATATCCCTCAAAATATCTTATTTTTATCCTCCTGTTTTATTTATCTGAGTATAGTTAATTTCAGTTACTTTGACTAAGAACTTTTAAATTTGCTTTATTTTTCAAAGCATCAGCTCTTTGTTTCAATTATCTTTTGTATGGTCCCTAGTTCTCATCTTTACATTTCTTTTCATCCATTAATTTTCTATTTGGCTTGCTGTTTTTTGCAGAGGCCATGAGGTAAAATATTGGGTAATTTATTTCGGTATTCTTTGATATTTGATATACAAATATTCATAGCTATTTCTTTCTTTCTTAAAGTATTTCTTCTGAAATTGAATGGCTTATGTTTTATGTTTGTATTGTCATTTAATTCTAGAAGCCTTTTAATTTTGCCCTGATTTTTTGCAAAAGACTCACTGTTAATTCAGGAATAAATTCTTCAATTTATGCATTTATTTTTATAATTTCTCTTGCTAATTTATCTATTTTTATGATACTTTGATAAGGTAGAGTGATTTATATTTGATTATCTGACAACACTTTATGTGGGATCTAAGATATAATCTATTTTAACATTAGCTCCACTAGGATCTGAGAACATGTATTTTGAACTTTTGGATGAAATTTTCTGTAAATATCCATTCAGTTCATTTGATCTATGGAACATTTTAACTCTGAAGTTTCTATTGAGCTTTTGGTCTGGATGATCTATCTATTAGTAAAAATGAGGTATTGAATTCACAAACACATGCATATGTGCACACATACAACCTTTTATGTCTAGTGGTGTTTAATAAAAGTTGTCACTAATTCAGGAAGCATATACATTTACAAAAGCAGTATTTCCTTGATAGGCACTGTATATATTAATATTTGGTAGTCGTATTTATCCTTCAAAATTGTTTTGGAAAACCTACCTCATGGGATATAAATGGAGATAAATTTTCTAGTTTTGTTGTTCAGTTGCTTAGTATATTAACTTCTAACCTTTTACTTTCAGTTTATTTGTATCTTTGTTAGATTTTTATTTGTTTTTTAAAATTTTTTTAGATGTGTATCTTTTCTTTTTTATGAATAAAGTCATATTTTTAATCTGTGTATCCCTTTGTTCTAGGTGCTTCTGTTTGAATACAACCCCTAATTATAAATCTTTTAGGTGGGCTGTTGTGGACAGAATGTTAGATGCTCATGCAGTAGAGCATTTACTCACTAGAGGCTGACTCTGTTTCAGAAGGTAGTGAAATTGTTAAGTGATAGGATTTCACTAGAGAAAGTCAATAACTGATTTCTTGAGGTATTAGAGCTCACTTCTGTTTCTTCTCACTGCTAATTGCAGAGATGAGGTGAAGAGCAGTCTTCTATACTTCCTACCATATCTTCCCTGCATTTGGTGAAGTGTATCTTCTCAGGCAGTGGGTGATTATAAATTCTTTCTTCCTTACATTGCTTTCCATCAAGTTATTGGGTCATAGTAATGAGAAAAGTAACAAGTAGAGAAATCAGCACCAAAGATTTAAACTGTTACTATGAAAATCTGGACCAAGTTTCAACATTTTGAACTGGTTTGGGAAATGAGTGCTGAGGATTCCAAATCTGTGGGCTAGAGGAGGGGGGCTTAGAATTCTGAAAAGGGAGTATAATTCTGTGGGAGTTTGAAATTTCAGAATGATTTCGGAAGCGTGACAGTAGAGACCTGGCTCATGAGATTTCAAAGTGGAACGTGTAAGCTATTGGGAGCTGTGCTGAAGGCTATTAATTTTACCTTTTGACAAATAATCTGGCAGTGGCAAGAAAATCTGAGTCATGTTAAAGTCTAAAGCAAAGAAGCCTGTGCATTGCAAAAAGAAGCTTTAAGATTGAATAGCATTGAGGCTGTACTGTGGTGGCTGCTGAACATTCTTATCAACTCTACAGTAAGAAAGAGCAGCATGAGGATAAAAAATATGTGTAAAAACGGGCTCAAATTTTGTTGAGAAGAGAATAAGTAATTTTAAAGTTGCAAACAAGGTGAGTTCATAACAGTCTTTAATGTTGAAGACATCAACATCATTAGAGAGAAACCTCTGGCTTTCAATGAGGTAGTATGAAGACAATGTGGGGCTAATGTTCTATCCACTGATGCTCTCTACCTTGTGAAATTACAAATTCATATGAAATCTAAAATCACCCTGAGAATTCTGCTAATGGGACTCTCTAATCAAAAATGTAAAATACAAAACAAAAATGCAAAATCCACTACTACCAACATCAACATTATGCAGGGGTGTCTTCCTGTAACCAGGACAAAGGTGATGTGTAATTGTGGCTCAAAGAGTCTAGCTGGAGCCTACTGGAATGTCAGGACTTGGCAGAGTTGTTCATGTGGAACTTGTTTTGCATCAATGATTCAAGAGAGGCTGTGGAGGTTTACATCAAGATTCCTTGTCTGGAACTTTGAGATTGTTTATGATGTTTTTTTCAATAAAGCTGGTGAGGTTATGGACAATAGGCAGGCTCTTAGTTAAGCATCAAGAAGTCTCCAAGAGGCATCTCAAGAATAATCAGGTGAATTCTAAGTCAAAATAGGCCACAGATGCTTGAAATGCCAGGATCATGCCATGGGACATTCACTAAAAAAAAGTCATTGGCCCAGAATGGAGCCTGTCCCAAAGAAAGGACATGTTTGCTGAAGAAAAGTGAGCTGGAGGAGCAAGGCTGCTCTCGTTGGCAATGCTACCTTAGGAGCTTACCATACAGTGCTTCTTAAGCTTCTCAATGCTATTACCCTTTAATATAGTTCCTCATAGTGTGGTGACCTTCAACCATAAAATCATTTTTGTTGCTACTTTATAACTATAATTTTTCTATTGCTATGAACCATAGTGTAAATATCTGATATTCAAGATGGTCTTAGGCAATCTCTATGCAAACTAGAAGAAGTAAATCACCCAAGGAAATTCTTGAGGTATTATAATCTGGTACTTACTCCTATCTGCTTTCTGCTTCTACACTGATGACATGTTAAGAGCAATAGCTTCAAACTTGTGCCCATGCCTTCTCTGCCATGGTAGACTGCATGTTCCCTCAAAATGTAAGGTTCAATTACTCATTCTTCTCTTAAGTTGCTTTTTGTCAGGTCATAGCAACAAGAAAAGTAATCAATATAGAAGACAAAGGTCATTTAAATTATATATATCATTATATTGTACAATATACACATACATGCATATATACAATGTTTATACATACAAAATATACACATGAATAGTTTTGTGCATGTGGTTATATGTTTGTGGGTACACATGCATGGGTATACATACACTTTCTATGTATTTAAGACTGAAGAGAGTTTCAAAGTTGGTTCTCTCTTACACTGATGAAGTCAGATCTGCTGTGTGCAGTTACAGACCTAGTTAACTGGCTCATGGGCTTCTGAACATGCCTTCTATCTCTAGTGCCAGTTTTCTCTAGGGGTATGGAGATTACATATGTGTGCTACTGCACCTGACTGTTTTCTTTAAATATGTGTTTTGGAGATCACACTGAGGTTTTCAGGCATGGATAGCTGGCTATTTTAAATGGTGAACCTTCTTCCTGGCCCATATTTACAAAGTTTTTGATTCTCATAATTTTATTATTTTCCCTGTTAATTTGAACATGAGTTGGTTAGCTTCCTTTCTCTGTTATTTGCATTTATAGGTTTCCTAATTTACAGAATTTGACATGACTGTTTCTTAGTTTTTGTTGCTCACTTTCATGAAATTCATTTTTTCCATGTTTTCATGTTTGAGACTCTCTTTTTCCCTTCTCTGTGTTTTGGGTGTCTTTAGTTATCTTATAAAAAGTTGGTTTGATATCATAAATAGCTAGTTTAAGCTTGAATTTGAGTATCTTTATGTCTCCATTGATCTGAAAAGACATCTTTGCTGTGTGTAATCATTTTGGTTGGCAATTAATTACTTTCTAATTATAAAATGTATCATCCAATGTGCTTTCTTATTTTAAGTTTTATGTTTGCAGGTCTGGTGTTGCACACACGTGTTTGCTTTTTAGGTAAGTTGGAAATTTTTTCTTCCAGCTGTTTTGTAAGTTTTGTTCTCTAGTGTTAACATTTTAATTATATATCTCAAAATTTTTTGAATATATAAATTTGAGATTCTAAATACTTCTGCTTGGATGCCTATGACTTTCTCTAGATTGAAAAATTTTGTTCAATAACTTAACCAAATAGATTATTCAATCTTTTACAAAAGAAATCTTCTTCAACTCTATAGACTCTATGCTTTGATATTTTCATCATATCTTAGAGTTTCTGGAAATGGATTGTGATCATTCCTACTAAATCTTTATTTTTGTTGATGTCTGAAGTACATAATGTTTCTTCTCTTTGGTCTCATCGAATGATGAGTATTTGCACTGTGCTTTTTGTTATACCTGTCTTTTCACTGACATCATTTCTGTTTTGTATAGATCAGTTTTCTTGGTGAATTTTCTCATCTCTCCACTGTCTGCTCTGCCTATTTTCTTATACTAACCAGGATTACCTGCTCAATATTGATACCTCCTATAGTGAACTGGCCATCTCACATCAATAATTAATCAAAAATTGCCCCATAGACTTGCCCACAGGTCAATGCCGACTTTCAAATCTGTTTTTGTTGACCTTCTTATCCAGGCATTGGATTGATTTTCTCACCTCATTTATCTAGTTGTTTTTCTTTGAAAGCACTGTGTGTGTGTGTGTTTGTGTAGAACAGAGAAAAAACTGTTTTGTTGTTTCTAAGATGCTCTCTATCTCTTCTCCGAGACAAGATATTGCATTGGTTTGGAAGTTGCCTGGTAAGTTTGGATGACTCCCTAGAGACAAAGGTGTATGCTTTTGTTTAAACTGTTTTGTGTCTTAACATGGATTCTGAGAACGGAATTTCACATTCTTGTGTTTTGGCAAGCATTTCATCCAATGAGCTAACTCTGCAGCCCTGAAATTATTGGTGATTTTTGTAGGTAAATGTTTGAATTCTTTGTCCAGAATTTCAAGCACTTCTGTACACTTTGAGTTACCAATTGAAATGCTCTGGTGTTATAGAGGCATCATATTAACATTTTTCATGTTTTTATGTGTCTATGTAATTTATTTGCATATTTTTCAGGATGGATGTGTATTTCTGAACTGACTAGTCTTTGTAAACTTGAAACAACTAGAGTCATCTGGAAGAGGGGACCTTGATCGAGAGATTGCCACCTTCAGATTGATGTACAGGAAAGTTTATGGAGGCAATTCTGATTAATTATTGATGTGGGAGGTCTTAGCCCATTGTGAACTAGCTACTTCTGGGTAGGTGGTTTTGAGTTGAATAAGAAACCAAGCCCATTCCCTCCAGAGGAACACCTAACCCAGCCTTGATATTAGGATGAGGAAATCAGACTTGCCTGGAGTAAATGCTGAACTAATCCACCTTGGGACCTCTTGCCCTTTCTCGGGAGAGGATGAGGGGATGGGGACAAGAGAGGCTGACTGGGAGGGGTCTGGAGGAAGGAGTTTGAACAGGGGATAGATGGATAAAAAATAAGATTTTATTCTATTAAAAAAACCAAAAAACTCACAAAACATAAAAAACAAATGAACAAAAAAAACGAAACCAAGCTGAGCAGACAATGCAGAGTGAGCCAGTAAGCTGGATTCCACCATCATCTTTGCTACTTGTCCCCATTTCATGATGTATTGTAAGCTGTCAAATGAAATAAACTCTCCTTTCCAGGCTTCTTTTGTCCACAATCTTTATCACAGCAATAGAAAGCAAACTAATACACTTTCCATTTTAGGTTATTTTCTTAGACCTCTCTTCCTATTTTTCCTTGTTCAGAGAAAAGAGAACAAGCTAGACTAGCAGCTGAAAGAAATGACATATAGAAATATTGTTCAAGTTAATAAAGCTGACTACCACCAGTTACCATAGAACAGAAAATGGAAAAATAATCACACAGAGAAACTGGGATGTGAAAAGTTCTTTCTGGTAAAGGTAAGATATTAAGCTGGCAAAATAAAAAGCAGGGGAAAAGAGTGGAAAGGAATAGACAAACAAAGTTGAAAAAAGCAAAACTAGAAAACAAGAATAATATTATAAAGACGAAGACAACCAGGCAAGAGATAAAATGGTCAGAATCTCTCTCTTTGTCTCTGTCTCTGTCTCTCTCATACACATGCACACTTTATCCAAGGAGACAAGCCCAAGAAGTCAATGTTTTCAACCTTCTGACCTTTTTATAATGACTACCCACTGATAATAAAAAACAAATGTTTATAAGGAACATTTTAAATTATTTTTAAAATATTATTATTTTGTATATAGGTGTTCTGCATGCATGAGTGTCTACTCTATGCCCTCAGAGGTCAGAAAAGGATATCAGATCTTGTGTAACTGGAGTTAAGACAGTTGTGAACCACCATGTGGGAGCTAGAGAATGAACCTGACTTCTCTGGAAGAGCAGCCATTACTGTTAATTGCAGAGCCATAGTTCAAAGGTGAATTTTTGAGTGGAAAAAAATTGAATATTTTAAAATAAAGTTAAGGATTTAGTTTTATAGCAAGTATATAATATGTTAAGCTTCATGCTAAAGTTTTCTCTTTTATCTGTGCATAGATCATGAACTCATGTAAACTTCTCCTTACATCTGCCGGTAATATCAGATAATTATTATATAATCAGGCGATTTGAGATCATCCCTGAAAAGGGTAAACATAGATAGCAATTTGTAAGTTTGTGATGTTATTTACCTAGTTAGAGAACTTTTATCATGGTACTAATCTGTCTCAAACACCAAGTTTATTCTTTTTGTTCATTTTCAGACTTTGAAAATGGACAAAACGTATTTTAAGTGCTAGCCTGACCCTTTCTTACTGCAGGGTTATAACACTCATTGCTGATTTAATGGCTTCCTTTTCACTCTTTTTATTGTAGTGAAGAGTCATTTTTCCAATCACACGGGTGTATGCTAAGTGCTAAGTACTAAAAATACATATCAAATACAAATTGAGGTGGGCTCTGTAGAACAGAGGGTGAAAAATAACTGCCAGAGAACTGGGAAAAAACCTCAAATATTATAATGCTACAAAAGTACACAGATGAGGTGTTCATTGGATTTAGCAGCAAAATCTACCTGCTGTAAATAAATTAGTCAATGAAGAAAAAAATAAAGAGTGAATATATTATAGCTTCATTATTTCCTTGTACAAAGTGCAATCCAAGATGATAGCTATTTTAGGGGAGATGATGAAAGATGAATAACATGGCATTATGTGTATGAAATGAGCATTCTTGGAAATATTTTTTTTGTTAATTATATGATATTTTATATTAAATAAGAACCTACAGAAACTTCCACTTCTGCCTAAGATATAACTGGTCACAACACACTAATATTCTCATTAACATCAAGTAGTCAAGTAGCTAAATTGAAAAAAGTGAAATCATATTTTAAAACTGATTAGTGAGCTATAGAAACAGTGAGATCCACAATGGACATTTATAGCACTCTAAGGCTCTGGAAGCATAGTACAAAAGGGATGAGAAAGAATGTAAGGGCTAACAGACAGGGAAAGGGGCTGTGAATCTTTGTCTCTGATGTATAACACAACCATAGTGGGGCTGACACGGCAAATACAGACATGGTCTCATTACAGCTGTGCATACCTATACAAGCTCTGAGCATGTATAGGGCTCCGCCTGTCAGCAACAAGTCATGGACCATGGGGGTTCTCCCCTTGGTTCTCTCTCTTTTCCTCTCTATTAACTATTGACTGCTGCTGAATGCTTGGGGCTGTGTAGAATGAGGTTTCTGTTCCTGTCTGGCCAGAGGTCCAGACCCACCCATGGTTGCTTCCCTTTCCTCCCCAAAATGATTCAGACACTTATATTAATTTCATCCTGTTTGACCAATGTCTCAGGCATATTGCTAGCTAGTTCATTCATCTTAATTCAACCCTTTTTATTAATCTGTCCTGCCACATGGCCCATGGCTTACCTAGTACATGTTTCTTCTTTGGCAGCTGGCTTGACCGACGACTCTCTCTCTCTCTCTGACTCCGCCCTCCTCCTACCTGTGCTCTGATTTCCTGCCTTCTGCTATGGTGCTCACCACAGGCCAAAACACAAAGCCCAAAAAGATAAGCAGGTGATGTAATCATCCATTAGTGGACTTTAAACAAAAAACAAAGAACATTCAAGCTGCAAACCACAACCACTGAACACCTTGGGATCAGAAACACCTTGGACTGGCATCTTGGAGCCCATTCTCCCCTGAAGAACACCTAACCCAGTCTTGATATTAGGATGAGGAAATTGGACTTGCCTAGAGTGGATGCTGAACTAATCCACCTCGGGACCTCTTGCCTTTTCTGGGGAGGAGATGAGAGTGTGACCGGGAGGGGTCAGGAAGGGGAAGGGAGTGTGAACAAGAAGATACATGGATAAAAAATGAGACTTTATTCTATAAAAATTAAAAAATAATAAAGAATGATATTCACAGAATATAGAAAGACTTTCCCATATTAGGGTTGTATGGTCATTGTCATCAATTATATACCCAACAAAGAGCCTACTAGACTCCAGTGCATAGTTATAAATCCATAGTAACACAGAAAGTTCTGGCTAAGACCAGTGCATCAGAAAACAAAATAAAAAGATATGGATGTAGGAAGGGGCCTGTACGGGGGGTGGAAGGGTTGACAGGTGCAAGTGTGAGAAGAAAAGAAGAGTAGAAGGCAAGAGTAGAGAGAATGCACTACCTACATGTATAAAACTGCCCAAACCTTGTGTTATACACGGATATGAGAAAAATATTTGTGATCTTTGCATAAATGCATATAACATAAACAAATACTTAAAGCCTCTATAACACCTTCCCATATACACTCTTATTAATATCAGCAAGATTACTATCACACTTAGTTGTGAAATAAATGTTTACCATATTTTTTTGAGTGAAATTCTCCTGGTCTTATAAAATTGTGAAAGAAAAAAATGAGTAACATTTACAGAAAATACTCAATGGAGTATACAAAGATGTAAATATAAGGAAGGTAAATGGAAAAACTTTGAGCTGCTTTCAAGATCCTGATACATGCATAATTATATTTACCAAAAGAAAAATAAGACACAGAGAAAGTGGCAATTTTGGAACCAATAATGGTAAGGAAGCTTGCAAAAGTGATGAATGATCTCAGACCATCCTCAAGGAGCGTTGACAGCCACAAGTGCCAACCTTTGCCCCGGAATCACATTCAGACAGAGCCACTTGAACTGGCTAGAATCCGGATCACAGAAACCCTAAATCTAACAGAGAAACATGACAATTATTCAAATAAAAAGATACTTTTATTTCAGAAAAAAGTCACTATAATATGAAAAGTTGGCTTCCTATTAAAAGCACTAATGAAACCCACATACATGCATCCTTTATCATATTCTGAGGTTTGTTACCAACAATCAGTGATCCTTAGGTCCCCACTATAATATGGTTTAGCACTTTTATATAATCTCTGCACACCTTCATATGCAATTTAAATCTCCTGAACAGGGAAAAGTGTGTGTGTGTGTGTGTGTGTGTGTGTGTGTGTGCGCACGCGCGTGTGTGTAGCACAGATGCATTTTTTTTTTTACAATGAAGGGTTTTTTTCCTTCCTTCTTTATTTTGTATTTAACAAAAAAATAGTAACATAAATTTAAAATGAGGAAAAATTAACAATAACTATAAAGAGGATAAGAATCATAAGCATGGCTTATCAACGGTGGTAATGCAAATACGATTGCTACACATATATTTACTTTGTGTTCAGCTTTCCCTCTGAAATTTTTTTTCCATCCCTGTATATCCTTATTCAAGGTCCCTTACCCCTCCCAATACATCTTGGCATTTTTCTTCTCCACAACTCCCCATCCCCTCCCTGGGCAGGGAGCAGAGAGTCCTATGGTCCGACTGACCCAATAATGCTTGGATCAGTCTCCACTCCTGGCCAAATCCAGTTTTGTCCCCCCTCCCTCTAGAGTAAGTCTGGTGTTCCTATAGTTGGAGTGGGGTTCGAAGGGTCAGTCCAGGGTGCTTCTGATCCCAGGCTGTTCAGTGGTTGTGGTTTGCCGCTTGGGCATGTTTGGCTTTTTTTTCTTGTTTGTTTGTTTGTTTAGAGACCACTAGTGAGTGAGTACATCCCCTGCTTATCTCTCTGAGATTGTGATACCTTGCTCAGGAGGATATTCTCCAAATCCATCCATTTGCCTGCGAATTTGAGGATATCATTTTTTCTTACTGCTGAGTAGTATTCCATTGTGTAGATGTACCACAGTTTGTTAATCCATTCTTCAGTTGAGGGACATCTAGGTTGTTTCCAGGTTCTTGCTATTACAAATAATGCTGCTATGAACATAGTT
>PVIH01017942.1:0-40164 GCA_004025045.1 Sigmodon hispidus | reverse complement strand
AAAAAAAAAAAAAAAAAAAAAAAAAAAAAAAAAAAAAAAAAAAAAAAAAAAAAAAAAAAAAAAAAAAAAAAAAAAAAAAAAAAAAAAAAAAAAAAAAAAAAAAAAAAAAAAAAAAAAAAAAAAAAAAAAAAAAAAAAAAAAAAAAAAAAAAAAAAAAAAAAAAAAAAAAAAAAAAAAAAAAAAAAAAAAAAAAACCAGCCTGGTATTGGCATAAAAACAGACTAGTGGATCAATGGAATGAGATTTAAGCCCCAACATTAACCCACATACCTTATCTTTGATAAACAGGCTCAAAATATTCAATTGAAACGAACAGAATGTTTAAAATATGGTGTTGGCATAACTAAATTTGTAATATGTAGAAAAATGCAAATAGATCCAAACCTATCACCGTACACAAAACTCAAATCCTAGCAGATGAAAGACCTCAACATAAACCCAGGCACAATGAACTTGATAGAAAAGAAAGTGGGAAATACCCTCCAAAGCACTGGCACAGGTGACAACTTTCTTAATATAACACCAGTAGTGCAGACACTAAGAATAGGAATCAATAAGTGTGACCTCCTGAAACTGAGAAGTTTCTGTAAGTGAAGGACATAGTCAATAAGACAAAACAACAACCTGCAGAATGGGAAAAGGTTTTCACCAGCCCCACTAGTGCCAGAGGACTGATCTCTAAATATATAGAGAACTCACGAAACCAGCACCCAAAACCCTAAATAAAAAAATCAGAACATGGGGTTCAGAACTGAAAAGGGAATATTCAGCAGAAGAATTGCTTATGGCTGAAAGCCACTTGAAAAAGTGTTCAACATCTTTAGCCATCAGAGAAATGCAATTAAAAACATCTTTGAGATACCACCTTACACCTGCCAGAATGGTTAAGATTAAAATCACAGATGACAGCCTATGTCGGAGAGGTTGTGGAGCAAGGGGAACACTCCTCCATTGTTGTTGGGAGTGTAAGCTTGTTCAGTCACTCTGGAATGCTGTATGTTGGTTTCTCAGAAAACTGGGAATTACTCTCCCCAAGGGTCCAGCAATACCACTATTGAGTATATACCCTAAAGATGCACATTTGCACCCCAAAATCATTACATCAACTATGTTCGTACCTGCATTATTCATAATAGCAAGACCATGGAAACAACCTAGATGCCCCTCAGCTAAAGAATGGATTAACAAACTAGGGTGCATCTACACAATGGAGTACTACTCAGCAGTAAGAAAAAAAGATAATCTAACATTTGCAGTCAAATGAATGGATTTGGAGAATATCCTCCTGAGCGAGGTATCACAAGCTCGGAAAGATAAGCAGGGGATGTACTCATTCATTAGTGGACTCTAAACAAAAAAGCAAAAAGCAAAGCATACAAAAGTTGCAAACCACAACCATTGAACAGCTTGGTATTTGAAACACCTTGGACTGGCACCTTGGATCACATCTGACCCAGTTCCAGAGGAACATCTGACCCAGTCTTAATATTTGGATGATGAAATCGGACATTCATGGAGTGGATGCTGTACTAAGCCACCTTGAGACCTTCTTTCCTTTCTGAGGAGGAGATAAGGAGATAGGGAGAAGACAGTGTGACCAGGGCGGGTCGGGAGGGTGGAGGAAGTTTGCACAAGGGGATACATGGATAAAAAGAGAGACTTTTCAAAAATAAAAATATAATTTCTCTTTTTCTTTTCCCCCTCTTTTTTTCATTTTCCCTTTCTTATCTCTTTCTTTCTCTTTTCTCCTCCTTATCTGTATGTGTATATTTTTTAATTTTTTAATTTTTTATTATTATGAACAAAGAAGTCACACTTTTTAATCCTGTATATCTTTACTGTATGTGTATATTTGTGCTGATGAGCTCTGCAGAAATCAATGCTAGTTGCTAGTTGCCTCCATCATCTTCTCTCTTATTTTATTATAAAGTAGGTTCTCTCTCTCTGATATATATATATATATATATATATATATATATTCATATATATGAACCTTGCTATTTCAGCAAATGTAGCTGATCAGAGAGTTATTAACTTATGTCTGTCTCTTCTGTTTAATATCATTTACTTCAAGCTCAAAAATACCATCCAGAAGTAAGTTCTTTTGGGTCAGAGGGCCCTAAATTGGTATTTGTTAAGGTTCATGAAGAAAACAAATCACAAGTCTCAGGAAATCCCTGAAGCTTACTATAAATTCAAGACTACTCTCTCCTCAAAGTTATATGTTGTAGTATGTTTTTCCCAGGCCCGTTTTGGGTCCAGGAGGTTTGTGACCTGGCACGAGCCACGGCTTTTGTCCCCCAAAGAAATGAATCAGACGCTTATATACTTTACACTGCTTGGCCCATATCTTAAGCACATTACTAGCTAGCTCTTTCTTCTTAAATCAACCATTTCCATGAATCTACCCACCACGTGGCTTGCAGCCCGTGGCTCACCTGAATTTTGATGTAGCAGGAAATCAGGAACTGTATATGTGAACGATCACGTCATAGAAATAGAGACAAGCTGGGCATAGTTAACTAAAAAAGATTCCAAAAATAGACCTTCAAGAGAAAAGACCAAGACAAAAAGTCGTCATTCTCTCACGAGAGTTCCCCGACCGAGTGCGTAGTTCGCTCCAGCTGCCCGGGAGTTCGGACGTACGGCATAAAAATAAAAAAATCTTCCTTAAAAAGGCTCCGACACACTACAACCTCATCCTGTCATCTTCTCCTAAAACCGGCTCTGCTTTATAAGCTATTTTCACCAAATAAACCCTGTTTAAAACATATCTTAGGGCGGGTTTTTACCACGATAATTGGTGCCCAACGTGGGGCTAATTTTATAAACCCGCCGGGTTCCTCACTCGCCCACAAAGCCGGTCTAAACGACTTTAGTTACCAGCTGCGCACGAGCCTCCTATACACAACCAAAAACAAATCTGCCCGCGGCAGACCTCCTGAGAGACGGATTGACCCGTTCTAATAAAACACGCCTGATAAGATTTGTTAAAAAAATCTAAAAAAACACCCTCCCAGCCAAATCACCACTTTGTTTCCCCGCACCATTGCTGCCGCTGCTGATCACGACAGCGACATCTGCTGGCCATAAGTTCTCATTACATCTGAATATATTTTTTTCTTCCTTTTTATTTCTACATATTTTTTTTCCTTTCTACAATGTCTTACCAGATAAATGTTCAAAATTTTTCTTACTTTGTCACAATAGTAATAAAAAATTATTTCCAAGATTACACATTTAAAAGTTATCTCCACCCAAGAGTCTTTTTGCTTTTTTATATAATAATATACTTCATACTTAGCTATTTTAAGACATCTCAAAATAGAAAACATGAGGCTAAGATGTCTGACATAAATAAACATATTAAGACACTCCAAAAACTCATTGTTTCCATAAAAAAGTCTACTTTAATTACAAAAAAATTTAGAGCTCACATTAATAAAAATTTTAAAAAATTAAATAAAAAATTTAAAAAAATAAATAAAAATTTTATTAAAAAAAATACAGAGCTCCCCCATTTTTTTAAGAAATTGACTATGAGCATTAACCATTTATAATGAAAATAAGTATTAATAAGTAATATTTTTGGGAAATTGGACGAAGTATTTTTTTTATTATTTTTTGTTGTCAAAGGACGATGACAATCTCATGGGGTTTTGAAGCTGGATCATCTTAACTGGCTTTTTGGAAGCTGAGAATGTTCATTTAGGTGGCCTTGGTAGATGGAACTACATTTGCCTAGAACCAAGCCACAGGTTTTGATCTTCTGTGGAGACAAAAGTAGAAACTCTTTTTTTAAGCAACATATTTTTATAAACAGATTTTAAAGTCAAAATATCTTTAAAGTATATGTATTTAGCAGCCCCAGCAATTAACTATGTTTTTGTAGTCAGCTCATTTAAAGTAAAAAAATTAAAAGAAAACAAAACAAACATAATCTAGACTCTTTGTTTATTTGCCATCTTTATATGGCCTTTTTTTAAAAATTTTTATTTTTATGTTTTTTCTTAAAGGGTTTTCTTCACCCTTTTTTCTTTTTCTCTCTCGCTGAAGCTTATGTGTATTTTACATACATTGTACCCTGTTTAGCAGTTTTGAGAGTCTAAATCTGTTTTATTGAGAATCCTTACTCATTTTCTAACCCAAAGAGCTTTAAAATGTCTGTATCACTTTAATTGCTGACTCCGCCCCTCTTGGCAGCTTTCCAATATAGCGAAGGAGCCTGCTGCAGGTCAGCCGCTGGCGGCAAAGAGTGGGCTCAGGGAATGTTGTTACGAGAAAAACCTTTTTAAACTGTTTTTTTTTTTGTTAGTATAAACAGAAACCTTAAATCAATCACACTTATGCCAATCCTGTCATAAAACGTATGAGTTTAAGCTGTGTGCCGTGGACGCACCATTTTTAAATTCCTGCCTGAACACCACGCTGTCTCTTTACCGTAAATCAATTCAAATATGCAATTCAAAAAACCGTTTGAAACTTTCTCAGGCTTTATGCGGGTGTTTGTGCCCCACGTTGGGCGCCATCTGTTGTAGTATGTTTTTTTCCCGGGCCCGTTTTGGGTCCAGGAGGTTTGTGACCTGGCACGCGCCACGGCTTTTGTCCCCCAAAAGAAATGAATCAGACGCTTATATACTTTACACTGCTTGGTCCATATCTTAAACACATTACTAGCTAGCTCTTTCTTCTTAAATCAACCCATTTCCATGAATCTACCCACCACGTGGCTTGCAGCCCGTGGCTCACCTAAATTTTTACTTGCTTCTTCTTCGAGAGACAGATGGCGACTCGTAAACTCCACCCCTTCTTCCTACCTGGCTGCCTCTGATTTTCTATCCTCTTCTACGGTGCCCTGCATGGGTCCAAACAGTTATTTATTTATATCGTACAAAAAACATTCCACCACAGTTATATAAATTTTAAGTCCCACTGAGAAGATTCAGACCAGCAGAGCTGTCTGGAAAAGAGAGATCAGCCACGCTGCCAACAGAGGCTTTTTGACTTGCTCAGCTATCTGTAAGCCATGCAGAGTGTTCCAGAATTCCAGATTCACAAAGTCATAACTAATACTTGGTAGGCTTTTCCATAATGTAGTTGCCTTTCTGTCATGCACCTTCATGGTAATCATCTACCATTGACACTCCTGAATATAATCCCAATAAAATTATTAGTTCATCATTAAAGATAAAGCAGAATTTATTATGGAAATAATGTAGCAAAGTATGAGCTATGCTTATTTACCGATGTTCTAACTTGAAAAAAACAAGAATAATAATTTTTTTATATGTGATTGGTGATAAAAGAACAAAATATAGCCAAAAATCCTGCAGTGTCATTTGATAATGACACATGAAAAAAAAAGAAAAATGAGCTATTACTGCATGATAATAATAAAATGTATACTTCCACCCTTGTTTAAATGAGTCAGTATATTCAAAATACTAGTTCTATGATAAGTAGTTACTGTGCATGTATGTATATACATATGTATAGAATATACAGAGAGATACTTCTATAGACATATGTATAGTTGTTCATAATTCTAAGTCTAAATAAGTGAAATAAAACTCCCTCCTCCCAAATTATATGGTGTCTACCATAGAGCCTTCCAGGATGTTATGTCTCACTGGTGCATTGCCTCATCTTATTATTCAGTCAGGAAATCATCACATATCTTTTTAATTCTCCAATTTTCTAGAACACATACACTCTCTCTTATATACATGAACACACAATACCTTTGATTCTTCTCCCTGCTGCAACATTAAAGTACTTGAAAAAAGTCTCTATTAACATTCAGACCAAATATCTCCGTCCAATGGAATAATAACATGAGCAAATTTCAAATGCATTGGGGTAATTTAAGCTAGTGAATTAACTAACTCTTTTACAGAGTAGCACTAAAATTCAATGAATTAACTGTTGAATAGGGGTCAAAGTTCAGATCTAGTGATTCATTGCTTTCTTCAGAAACTCTATCTCATTTAAAGTTTTAAACTATAAAATATTCTACATAAATACAAAAGAGGCTGTGTACTAGAAATTTCATATATAACAACATCAATCAACATGCAAGGGGTTCTATACTAATTTAAAAACTTTAGTAATCAAAGAAGGCAGACCTGTTATCATGACTCATTAATTTATTGCCTTGGTGTCATTTAACATTAAACACCAGGACTTCAACCAATATGTATTTTTGGCTTGAACATGGCAAAAGAGTATACAGTTCTGCATGGATGGGGAACACCTATGAATAGATTTTCAAATATTCAGTAAAAATGACATGGGGGACAGTAATCACCAGGAATAAACATACAGTCTCCTTACTGTCTATTTCTCAGTCAAATATTTCAATAACAACAAAATTTGGTCTATGTAGAAAATAGTCATCATCCCATATTTTTTATTAACAGTAATATATATGAACGACAAATGTTTCTGGGGTATGCTCTTTATGTGCTAGAGATTTTCATTAAGTGAAATTCAAAGAATTTTAGTAGCAGCAAGAATCACATTTTTTAAATTAATTCTAGGAAATTAACTGTACCTACTTTTAAATTATAAAATATGATTTTTGGCACAGTCTTATACTCTGGGAAAATGTAAATAAGAAAATAGAAAACCTGCGTTAAGGTCAGGGTATACAGGTGATGCCAACTGAAGATTCATGTAAATTCCCAGAATTACTGACCATGTATCAAATAATTGAAAGACAAAGTGGCCTAGAGAGATATAGTCCAGTTATTAAAGGGTCAACCATCCAAGCACAGAGAATTGTATTCAGTCCTAGCTCCCAAAATTTTGTTAATGACAGTTCCCAAAAGTGTGCCAGCCTACAACCATAGTTTTGTCCATAATTTCCCTATGTACCAATGAGTATATAATGTCTCAAAACTAAAACTGATACTTCCTAAGAAAACATGTACAAGCTTGCCCTCTGGCCTCCATGTACTATACACACACATTCACATGTACCTGCAAATATATGAGCACACACTACATAATACATAAGCATACATACACCTGCTACATATAAAATACAAAATAATTATTATAATAGTGTAGGTTTTACATATTCGTACAGTTGTTATTATGTGTTTTCCCCATTCTATAGATTTTTCTCTAGATTAGAACCTCACTTTTATTTTATGAGTTTTCTGATCTCATCTCCTAAAAATGACCTTAGTCATGTTTAGTTTTAGGAGTTGACATGAAAAACTAATTTCATCAAGAAACTGGATATTTTCCTCTCATCTGCTCATTCTTTATATGGTATAGGTTAAGCTTCTATAGCAGATGTTTCTACAATTATGCTGAGATAAAGAAGATAAAATTTTAAGAATTGATTTTGCCCTTTACATTTAGTTTACAGTTCTATGTTTACTAGCCTCAAAGATCAAAAAAGATGTGGGGATGCTATCT
Source organism: Sigmodon hispidus (assembly GCA_004025045.1). NCBI lineage: Eukaryota > Metazoa > Chordata > Mammalia > Rodentia > Cricetidae > Sigmodon > Sigmodon hispidus. The sequence goes on along the minus strand of PVIH01017942.1, from coordinate 32,736 downwards.
TCTTCTTTGATGATATAATATAGAAAAGAACATACCAGTTTTGCCCATCTGTTCAAAAGTGATAAAAGAGAAATCTGGAAAATAATCTCATTGTCTTTATTTAATGTTACAGTGTGAGTCCTAGTCCAAAATTAACACAGACAGTGATTTGTAGTCTCTTTTCTCTGTGACTAATACATTTAAGTTACAGGTATGATTTGTACCTTTCCTATTATCTGATATCCACACAGGTCAAACCTTTAGTACCTTCCTCCTACCTGGTTTCTCCATTACATAAAGTATAGATTATGTATCTCCCATGCTTCCTCAAAACAAGTATAATAATTTTACAAGAATATGAAAAATTAATTTTAAAAGTGATGTGTTCAAGATAAATAGAATTGTGGCACTTAATCTAAGCACTTGAAGGTTGAAGAACGTGACTCAGAAGTTTAAAGCCAGCCTAGATTTCATATGTAGACCTTTTTTCATTAAAGAAAAAAGATATTAGAGTTGTAAGTCAAGTGGTGAGAGATAGGAAAAAGTCAGATCATAATAAATAAGCAAATGAGCACATATGCAGATACTTACTAATCTAATCAGAGCATTACAATTTCCTTGTGTTCTTAAAAGGATGCCTGACCAATAATCTGTTTGGCAAAGTCATCTGTGATTTCACTGGTCTCATTTTTTCTTATAAGAGTTCATATTTGGCATATATACTATATTAGACAGGCTGTGAAATTATATAGCAGCAAGAGAGTACATATGATTGATTAGAAAATAATGTTAATGACCAAAAATGCAATTTTCTACCTTATTACAAATGCATCCGCTTCCTCCAAGACTTTGCTATTAGCATAACCTCATATTGCTCAAGCAGACATGCTTCCAAGTCACCCTATACCATAGTCTTTCTTCATTTTTTAAAGATACTTCTTGAAATGAGGAAATCTAACCTAACCATGGTAATCATTATGGAAAGTGAACAGAAAATATCACCTTTCCATTCAATAGATTCTTTGTTTTCATAAACCAGTATAAGCTTGCTATTGAATTATGTAAGTAATACCCACTGTGTATGAAAATCCCTATAGATTCCATATTATTTGCTAGAAACAAACACAAAGCATAATATGTATATGTAAAGTTATTTTTAAAATAACTACTAGATAATACATTTGCGCCCACTCAATTTTATAGAGCACTCTATGTCAACTCATTGAAAGCTGGATTTTCTCCTCAATTTCATCATCTCCTTTTACGTAAGTTCTCAAAATTAAAATGCCATCTCCCATTTATATCAGATCAGTGACTTTTCCTACTGGAATCCCTAGTTCAAATAGCATTCTGCCTTGGTAGACTTGTACCAAATAACCAAGGAGAAAAGTATAAGCATTATTGAATTAATTCAAATTCCATCCCAATTTTAGATAGTAATCCTAAGAAATTAACAATTATAAATATGTATACTTTTGATTCCAACAGTAAGTTTTGGTTGAAGAAGTATTTACTCTTTATTTGTAAATACAATTTTTTTAAATAAAGTCTCATTTTTTATGCATGTATTCCCTTTTTCAAACTCCCTTCCCCCTCCCAACACCTACCAGTCCCTCTCTCTTCTCCCCTTATTCTCATCTCCTCCCCAGAAAGGGCAAGGTGTTCCAAGGTAGCTTTGTTCTACTCCAGGCAAGTCTGATTTCCTCATCCCAGTATCAAGACTGGTTTGCACTTCACATGCACTTAGGTACTGAGTGATCCAATAATTCAGGAAAGTGGATATGCTTGTTTATTTGTTTTATCTATTTTTACAATACCAACAATACATTTGAAAATCTGGACAAAGTAATCTACTTGTATTCAATCTCTCCATTTTTGCCTTGTTACTTCGTGAAATAAAAAGTAAAAATAGTAAGCAGCAGATAGTCAAGTATCCAGATTCTATTGAACATAATATTATATTTCTATCATACACTTGTAAGTTCCTTTATATGAGTGCTATAAAAGTTTCTATTAAAAATCATGCCTAGATAGGTATTAATGGGCTTCAAATTAAGTACTTTCCCCTAAAATACAGTGTGTTTAATAATGTAAATCTACAGTAGGTAGATGATCAGTTTATGTGATTGATGGGATGGGATCTGGTGCTACTGTTTTTGTTACTAATGTTCATCAGTTGAAGTATATACACCAGATTGGTAAAGATTGATTATGCTAGTTTATTTTCCTCTAGGACTATCTTTTTTATATGATCATTTCCCAGAACATGACGCTGGAGGTATAATAGTCAATTGCTGTTATCTCCTGGCCAAGGGATCATCTACTTCACATTTCAGCATCTCTTCTATGCTCCACACTTATCAATGGACATTACTACTCAAAATAAAATTTTAAAAACATATTTGTGCCCATTTCTATATGACCATCCCATACTGTTAACTCAAAACTTATCTATTTCCTAGTATTCAAGCCTCTAAACAACTTTTCCAAATATTTATATTCTGCCTTAAGATATTGCCTATGCCATTTCCTACTCTCTATGAGTCTTCTTTTCTTTGTGTGTATCTTCAGGTTATTTTTTAAATGTAACCCAAAGAAAATTGCAAGCTGCTACCTATTCTCAATATTTAGTCATTTAAACGAAGAACACTCAATTTCCTCTTACCAATCTGGGGTACATACTTCAACTGACTAACATCATCAACACAACCTAAGCATGAGATACTGTCACATCCATCACAGAAACAAATTATACACTTTATTGTATACTTATTTCAGTAAACATGCTATATCTAAAATAAGCATAACCTGATCATTCACTCAAAAGGAAATAATCATGTGGCCACATATAAAAGCAAAATAATACAATTTGATTCATATTTACTGTGATATAAATTCAGAAAATTGTTTGCATAACTAAAGTGAAGATGATAATGCTGATAATTCCAAATCCCTGACATAGATCTTCTACCTTTTATAGATTTCTGCTGATACTTGTCAAGTGTGTAAAACAAATGTAGGCTGGTTAATTTTAGCAAAGTTATAAATCATTGACTCCATCTTGCAATAGACATTATCTGACTGACAGATGCCAGAGTGTTCTTCTCCTATAATAAGAAATTTCATTTCTAGGAGAGTTTGGATACCTGACTACAAAATTCTTACAATATGAATTATTTCAAACAACATCTATCACCCTGCACAAAACTCAAATCCAAGTGCATCAAAGACCTCAACCTAAACCCAACCACACTGAAATTGATAGAAAAGAAAGTGGGACATATCCTCCAATGCATTGGCAAAGGTGACCACTTTCTAAATATAACACTAGTAGCACAGACACTAAGAACAGCAATCAATAAGTGGGACCTCCTGAAACTGAGAAGCTTCTGTAAAGTGAAGGACACGGTCAAGAGGACAAAATGACAGCTGATAGAATGGAAAAAGATTTTCACCAACCCTAAAAATGCCAGAGGACTGATCTCTAAAATATATAGAGAACTCAAGAAACTAGCACCCAAAGCCTTAAATAAACCAATTAAAAAATAGGGCCCAGAACTATAAAGGAAATTCTCAGCAGTAGAATTACTTATGGCTGAAAGCCACTTGAAGAAGTGCTCAACATCTTTAGTCATCAGAGAAATGCAAATCCAAACATCTTTGAGATACTACCTTACACCTGTCAGAATGGCTAAGATTAAAAACACAGATGGCAGCCTATGCTGGAAAGGATGTAGAGCAAGGGAAACACTCCTCCATTGCTGGTGGAAGTATAAGTTTGTTCAGCAAACTCTGGAATGCAGTATGGCAGTTTCTCAGAAAACTGGGAATCACTCTCCCCAAGCATCCAGCAATACCACTATTGGGCATATACCCTAAAGATGTATATTTGCACCCAAAAGCATTAGCTGAACTATGTTCATAGCAGCATTATTCATAATAGAAAGAACCTAGGTGCCCCTCAACTAAACAATGGATTAAAAAACTGTGTTACATCTACACAATGGAGTACTACTCTGCAGTAAGAAAAAATATCTGAAAATTTGCAGGCAAATGGATGAATTTGGAGAATATACTCCTGAGTGAGGTATCACAAAATCACAGAAAGATAAGCAGGGAATATACACACACATTACTGGACTTTAAACAAAAAGCAATGCACACCCAACCTGCAAACCACAACCACTGAGCTTGGGATCTGAAGCACTTTGGACTGCCACCTTGGAGTCAATTCCCTCCAGAGGTACTCCTAACCCAATCTTGATATTAGAATGAGGAAAATCAGACTTGCCTGGAGGGGATGATGAACTAATCCACCTTGGGACCTCTTGCCATTTTGGGGGAGGAGATGGAGGGATGGGGAGAAGAGAGACTGACCCAGGAGAGGTTGGGAGGGGAGAGGGAGGGCAGTTTGAACAAAGGGATAAAATATGAGACTTTACTCTATAAAAATAAAAAAGCATACCATAAATGATTTTTAACAGAGCCCTTGGATCAAAACCTGGAGCAGAAAGATCAAGGATTATACAAAATAATAATTTGATTGTGGGGCAATGATCATAAGACTTCAGTCAACTTTGTGTGGAGCCTTGACTTCAGAAGACTGCTGATATCCTTTCCATGCAGCTAAGGGGAAATAGTAGATCGGGCCAGTTTCTGAAGAGGTCTGACAGTATGACACCTCTCAGTTATCATTCATATGGGAATAGAAGGAAGTGAGCCTCATAAAAATGCAACTAGAACATATACACAACTTTTTCAAAGTCACTTTCCTGTGATAGAAAAACAATGTGTGTTCTTTCTTTGTTTTCATAACTTTTCTTTGGGTTTAACTCTAAAGCCTATGGTTTTCAAAAGTCAAGGTGTTGTCTAAATGTGTAAATTTTACACACAGCTTCATTGTTAGAGTTAGGATTATGATTGCTGGGATGAAACCAAATTAGAGTCATCACATTGTATTCTAATGGAGTATTTATTAATTAACAATTACAGGGCAACAACTTGTAACTGAGAAACTGTGTCTCAAAAAACAAACAATATAATCACAACCAAAAAATCTGGTATTTATTGTACAGAGACAAGAATTATAAATATTTCCTATAAAAGGCCAGATGTAGGGGCTGGAGGGATTGCTCAGCAGTTAAGAGCTCTGGATCTTCTTCTGGAGGACCTGAGTTTGATTCCAAGTATCACATGGCAGCTAACAACTGTCTGTAATTCCAAGATCTGATGCCCTTACACAGTTATACATGCAGGCAAAACAATTTGGGTAAGTAAAACATTCAATTAGTAAAGTAATATATTTTTCTTATATTTGTCTTCTATGTCATTACATAAAGGGAGAGTTGGTAACTCTGGCTCTTGAGTGAACATAGTTTTAATTTTGCCTTCTGCATAGAGTGAATAAACTTCTTTTGAAATACATAACATCTGGTCTTTATTCCTCTTACTACAGTCTATACCAGCAGGTAAGCTAACACAACAGAAATGGAGCAAATAAAGCTTAAATTATTTACATCTGGCCTTTAAAAACATAATTATTTTTATTCAAAATTCTCACAAATCAAAGATACAACAGAAATAAATATTTTTATTTTAAGTATGAATGATTGACACTGTAAGTACATCATTTAATTCAAAATGCTGCTCAAGAGGCAGGGACCCGAGAATATGGTACCCATTGTTTGTTGAATAGTATATGCTGTTAGTATTTTATGTGTGGGAAAGACAAAATTTTTGCTGCCAGATGCCATTTAGAGTTTTATTGGGGGGGTTGGATATCTGGAGAAGGGGGGAAGAAAAAAAGAAGAAAGAAGAAGGAGAGGGGAAGAAGAGCAGAGAAAAATAAAGGAATCACTGCCACATGTTATTCCCTTTCAAAGGAATGGTTGTTAACTATCTTTCCTTAAGAATGCTATTTTGTTATATTTTTGGTTGTAAGCCTAGCTATTAATGGCTGGGCCATAACAAATAAAAAAAATAAATAAAAATGAAAAAGAATGCTATTTTCTTTTGTAAATATTATTTTCTAAAGATACATTTTCATTAAATGTATCTAAAATTGTTTTATATCATGGAAAATCATTTCTTTTAATGACTTGCTAACATTGTGTGCATGTTCCCTGTACACTATTGACTAATCTGTCAACTCTAAGCATTCAGAAATCTCTTTATGTCATCCTAAAGAATGTGCAACACTGACATATCATTTCTCTGATTAAAAAACCTGGGGATTGCTTCTTCAGGTGGGAGTGGACTTCAGATTTATTCATTATTATACTTAATTTCATATTTTTGGCATAGCAAATACCAAGCTAATATATTATGCCCTCTTATGCACAGTTTGCAGCTCTGCTGATGCCTTCAGTATATCATTTTTCTCATCTGCTAAATGTATCTCTAGGTGTTATATGACTTTTCCTCAGATTTCTGAAACCATCACTATGGCTTATGTGAAGCATGAAATGTATCCATTTTTGATGTGTGCACTTCTAGAATGTAAAATTTGCCGCTGAATAACAAAGTCTGAGACAAAAAGTCTAAACAATAATAACTAAAGATTGTAACAATCAGATTTGAGTTGACAATATAGGTATGAGTACATTTCTATGTCAGTTATCCCAATAAATTTCATCCAACAATTTTATTCAAACAATTGTTTAGTGCTATATTAAATAAATAACAATTTACTTTATTTAGTCTGAATGTAAAATTGCTTGGTCTGAACCTAATAAATAAAAATTACTCATGGTCATTAAGTCACTGAAAACTTATTATTAACTATGTACAGTTATTGGTCAACCAGTTTTAACTATTGAATTATTACTATAGATCTATTTTAAAGAACATAACACATAATTTAGTAATGTTTACAGTATAAAGACAAATTTATATTTATGACTAGAGGTATGGGCTTCTGTTTACTGTAGCTTAAAAGACTAGCAGTATCAATGGCCATTTTTGTTAAGTGACCTGAGAGGGTGTGAGGGGGGAAGGGACTTTTAATAAGGATATATACAGACAGAAAATGTGACTTTATTCATAATAAAAAATTTAAAAAGAAAAATAATTAAAATAAACAACTAAGAATATTGAATGCATTTTAAACAATATTTTAAACATCATTCAACTGGCAAGACAAAAGAACAGTATTCCCAGGCCAAACACTAAATGAGGGCCGGACTGCAGAGAAATAAGTAGAGCTCAGAAGAGGCTTGTTTCCTGTGACCAATTTCATCCTAAGCAGTTTTGACTTAGGCTTTCTACACACCTGGAAATGAACCTCTAGTGGAAAATCTTTTCATAGAAGTAGAATGACACCAGCATAACCTGTCAATTTATGGATGAACCATAAACTACCCTCAACTCCACATTTGCAAACATGGCCTGAAAGAAGAAAGAACACAAGACAAAGCTCATGGGGAGGGGGCAGGAGTTTATTCCAAAGAGAATGGTGTTTTCTTAATGCAGTTTTCTGCTTAAAATTAAAAGGCCAAAGTGAAAAGGGGGATCCAAGTATTAGATTTTTCACTAAGTATATTTGTTAACTGTATAAGTAATTAAAATGAATTAAATAATATGTATAGTTAACAATTAAAAGCAATTGAAACAAAAAGTCAAGGAAAAGAACAGATTACAACTATAATATTAATCAGTTTAATAGAGTCCATGTGATAAAACCACTTATTCTTCAGTTCTTTCAAGACATACAAATTTTAGAGAAATGATTAGAATGTAACTCATAGAAATAAAAACGAAGACCTAAAGGAGCAAGTGATAAATCAGGTGTTTTTAACAATTTGGGGAAAAGAATTATTATAGTTTCAGTAAGAATGGCGCCCATATGTTCTTATATTTGAATGTTTAGTCACCAGGGATTGGCAACATTTGAGAAGGATTAGGAGGAACAGCCTTTTTGTACTAGGTGTGATGGAGAAGGTGTGTCACTGGGTATGGGTTTGGAGGTTTCAAAAATCCTGAGTTGTTCTCTATGTTGACCTGAGGATCAGTTTATAGTTCTTAGCTAGCACTTCACCAATTCTGTCATGTCTCTGTCATTTAAATCTTTTATAGTTTGCTGTGACCATAGTGTCTCTTCACATCAATAGAATACTGAATAAGACAAGTACTAAATACCCAAGACTCAGTGCTCAGGGGAAATCACTGGAAGAGGAGCAGAGAAAGCCGCAAGAAGTGCATAGGACTGAGTTCAAATTTGATTTTATTTGTACCATGTTATTCTGCACCTCAAAGCAACAGTACAGCCTAGGTGGGTTGCAAAGAGTAGAAATCAATTTGGAGAAGTGAGTCATCTGGTCAAAGTCTCTGTCATCAAACCTGAAAATCAGAGTTGCATCTCAGAACCCCACAAGTAGAAGGAGAGAACTCTTCCTGAAAGCTGTCTTCTGACCTCTAAACATGCAACAGGGTGTTTGTATCCAATGCCCCCTCCACACAAATAATTCACTTGTACAAAGAATAAAAAGTGACCTGAAAATGGTTCTGGTTCAATTTTTTTCACATAGATGGAAAGGTTGACATAAATGACTACATATTTTAGTTACCTGTATCAATATATTCATTAATATTACTTACATACTTGAACTTTTGCTTAAGTACACATCTAGAGCTACTTAAATATTTCTGACATAAGAGTCATGTTCAGATTCTAGATAGGGATCCATTGATATGATGGTAGGCAGCTCAGAGAGGCTTAATGTTCACATAGAAGATTCAATACATTTATTCAAGGACCGTAAATTATAATTGTGAAATGTAAACATCACTTCATGACAGATTCCCTGGTCTAGCACATGCATCTAAAATTTGTAGTACTTTAAAAAAAATCTCACTCAGATCATTGCCATAAAGTAGTTTATATCTCCACAAGTTCATAGTGTACTACAAAGAAAAACAAGAGCAAAACACATACACAGTGACTATGTCAACATCTGCAGTTGCTCAGAGTTCAGTTACCTATATTAAAAGTTAAAATATTTATGTTAGGGGATAAATATTTAAAGATTGCAATCATGTAGAAGGGGTATGCAGGAGATAGAATAAGATTTCAAAGCAGACAAATGTAACAGACAAGGATTCAGACTTAATGGAAATGTATGAGTTATTTAATATATGCTTTATCTGAATGAATATATGACAGAACATTCTTTTAGGAAAGGAGGAGATCAAGTAACTTATTTGCTATTAATAGACATTATTATGGCAAGAAGAGGATACCAATGAAGCATACCTGACTAAGATTAAAATGTATCACAAACATATTTTTATTATTTTTGCAACCATGAAAATGAGCATAAAATAAAGACATGTTTAAAACTAGGCAAAGATGAACTTGAGGAGTGTATAAATTGTTACTAAGATCTTAGTTTCAGTCTTTTTAAGACAAAATAGTTCTACCTTTCCTTATTATAACTATCAATCAATTCATTATTTATTCAATATATGTCAATGTACTCCCATTTATCTATTTTAAAAAGTTGGTTTGCTAACTTAGAAAAGATATTAAAACCTCTAGCATACCTATTATCAGGCATTCAGGAACTCCTTGAAATGAAAGTCAAGGGAAGTTAATTAATTTACAGAATGTTCCTCCCATTAAAATTCAATGTTTAATAATTATATTGTCTTTTTCTCCAAGTTGTTCTTCAATACTGGTAACTTAACCCTCGAGTCTCTTTGTCAGTTCTGGAACAATACGATTTTATTCTTGATTCATAAGATACAGTTAATACTATCCTTTTGTAAGTCATCTGATTTTTCCACATCATCATCACCAACCTGGTTACCATCATTTATAAATTTTACTGTCATTTAAATAACATGTATAATAGCAAGATGATAATAATATTATTACATTGAAATAAACAAAAAAGACATGCATTTTTAAGACTAAGTCTAGAGGTGGGTATCCTTGGGTTTAATATCTCTCACAAGTATCCCTGACTTTTTTTGTTATTTTAATGCAAGAAGGCCATAGTTCATACAGTTCTATCTCAAGATCATGAATGTGGCTCCATCTGTTACAGAAGTACGCATGTAGGGGACACCACCAGAGTCAGGTATAAAGGAGTAAACCTTTATTTTATAGCACCCTGAATATTACTCTCAATATTTTCACTAGTGCCTTACACTCAGACAGTTATAGACTGAGGCAGAAATTGCATATATGCAGCAAAACATGATGCATGTTAATTGACAATATAATGATAATAGAAAAATAAGAAAGTTTAGAGGCAAAAATCCCACCAGTCATTAACCACAAAATTATCATTTTTAGCAATATTGATTGCCCTAGAGACATTATGGTAAATGTAAGAAGCCAGGCACTGAAGTAGAAACATTGTTTGATTCCAGCTATCTGAGAAATCCAAAATATTCCAACTTTCAAATGTAAAGAATAACTGTGTTTTCCAGGCTTAAAAGATGAAGACACAGGGAAGTATTAGTTACAGGCTACAGCTGTCAACTGTTTTGTGTTTTGCCTGTTAGTAAGACTAAGTATGTAATTGTGACATTGAAATATATTGTATATTCTAAGTATTAAAGTAAAAAATCATAGATGATAGGGACATTAGTTTTCTTTCAAATGCTTAATATCAGAAAAGCGAATGCACATCTCTTCAAATTCTATTCAAGTCATCTCAGTAGGTTTTCACCACCTGAAGGTATTATATCAATGGGAACTGTCTGAAGCTGTGAGGACCAATAGTAGGCATGGGTTCCTCAGAATTACAAAAGTACTGAGGACTATCACTTATATATTTAAAACAAAGTGGAACTTCACAATATTTTAGCACAGATAAGTTGACAAAGTTGGAAGTCATAAAAATAATTTGGCTGAATTGTTGCTAACATGAAAAACAGAAATGATAACAAATGACAAAGATCTAGAGATCTTGTGTGAGCTCAGATAAAAATCACAGTTTATAAATGTTTGTCTGCCTTGATTGTTGCTTCAATAACTGCAGTATCAAATCCCTATACTATTCAAGGTAATATATATACATACACACATATATATATATAATGTTATTGTAGATATGTATATTTGTGATTATTTAGCCATATATACATATATATTATTAATATGAATGCATATTTCTTTAAATATACTAGGAGCTAAATTATATACTTTTTCACATATGTGAGTGGATAGGCAGCTTTTATACACACATTCTTATAGCAAAATGATTAATCACATTAATTAATTGGTGTAGGTTAACCAAGAGCCACACAGCTGCTCTATGCAAGAAAAGAGTCTAAATCTCATTATATGACTAATTAATAATCTAAAAAAGCTGAAAAGACAATGGTCTGTATCAAAAGCTAAGCTGGTATCTCATTCAACAAAACAATACTAGACTTTCATCTCGTTAGCTTTTAAGGATAAAGTTTAATTATATATTCTTGACCAATTTTCTTTCTTTTGTTCAGTATTTTTATTTATTTTCTTTTTTCCTTTTTTATTATGAATAAAGTCTCATTTTTTTATCCATTTATCCCAAACTGGAAAGTAAATATCTTTAATCTACCTATATAGTAATTCTTCTTTCATTTTCTTTCTTCATTCATTTAAGTTTTCATCTTTATTTTGGGGATTTTTGAGACTGTTTTGCTATGTAGCCCTGGTTAGCTTGCTATTTAATCTAGGCAGGCTTCAAACTTGTGGTGGTCCTCCAGGTCCAATCTCCCCTATGCTTGGATTAAAGGTATGATAGACCAGGCTTGTCTTTCATTTTTATTTATTTATTTTGGTAGCAGGGGATGGTTGTCGTGTGGCATAGATAATCAGAAAACAGAGAATCATGGCTAGTGGTACTCAGCCTACTTTCTCCTTTTTATTCAGTCTGGAATTGTAACACACACATTTAGAATGGGCTTTTCCTTGTCCATTAAATGTAGACATGTCTCCATGGTAATTCTGAATTTCGTCACATGGGCAATAAAGATTAACAATCGCAAAGTCCGGTTACCCATGTCCCTTTTAATTTTTTATGCACACCACTTTACACTTATTCATATCCATGTCAGTATGCACCAGCATTCACACCACATGTAAATAGTTGGTGCTATAGTAGATTATAGCACAAGTGACATTTGCAAAGAGTATCCTCTCATTCTTGATATAAAAACATTTAAAGTGTTTGCCTTTGGGGATCTTGATTATCTCAGGCTATAATGCTGCAGTCAGAATGAGCAAGTGGCACATTTAAGAACCATGAAGATTTATTTGTGACAATAACAGAAAGAAAAATGGAAGGCTGCTGAACTATCATGTAGGAGAAAAATCCCATTCTTTTGCTATTTTATTGTTTGAGAAGTTGTAGTAAATCTTCACTCTGACTCCCATCCTATTTTATTTTACAGTAACTATCATCACTTTTACTAGGGAAAGCTTTATAGCACACTTTAGTGCTCAAATCTCTCTCTCTCTCTCTCTCTCTCTCTCTCTCTCTCTCTCTCTCTCTCTCTTTCTCTCTCTGCAAAGCACTTGAAGGGACATTATGAGATTCAAATCTTTCAATGTTTGGATACTCTGATGAAAAAGAATTATCTAAGCTGCATGTAATTGGTTATCTATCTATCTATCTATCTATCTATCTATCTATCTATTTACTGTGGTGTTTTTACTAATCTTTATGCCTTTAACATGTTAGTAGGTCACTGCTCTACTACTGATGTACAAACATAGCCCTTATTATAGTTTTAAAAAAGAGTGTTTTGTCATTACTGCCCAAGGTCTGGGTAATATCCAAATCCTTTTTAAAACATTAATTACATTTTAGGATATATCTCTGAATTTTATTATAATGGAATTTCTTGAGGATACATTTATTGCCAAACTGTTGTGGTGCATGTCTTTAATCCTAGTATAATTCCAGTACTTGGGAGACAGAGGCTAGTGTATCTCTGGTCTACAGAGTGAGCTGCAGAGCAGATACACAGAGAAACTCTGTCTTGCAAGAAGAAACAGAGAGGGAGATAGAGGAAGGGAGGAAGGGAGGGAGGGAGGGAGAGACAAAGAGAATGAATACATTTAACAAAAAAATTAAAAAATATTCTAAATGAGAGTTCAAGAAAGCAAAGTTGGGGGAATGAGAGGTGAGTAATGAGGAAGATATCCTGACAGAGAGCTATCATGGTGTTGGGAAGAAACATGGTGCTAGGGAATTTCACAGGAACTCACAAGGAGGTCCCAGCTAAGTGCCTGGCAGTGCCAGAGAGACTGCTCAAACTAGCTTTCCCCTGTAGTCTGATTGGTGACTAACCCTAATTGTCATCATAGAACCTACATCCAATGACTGACGGAAGCAGATGCAGACACCCACAGCCCAGCACTTGGTGGAACACCTGGAGTTCAGCTGAATAGAGACAGGAACAACTCGAGGAGTAAGGGGAGGCTCAATGGAGCTAACCACAGGGACAGCGGATCCAAGCTAATGAGCATGCACTGACTCTGTCTGGACTGACAGCTAGAGAGCCTGAATGCAACTGAACTAGACCCTCTAAGGAGGGTGATAATTGTTCTAATCAAGCTGTTGACAAGTCCCCTGTCTATGGGACCATGAGTTATCCTGGATATATGAACTAGCTTTTTGAAGTCCACACCTTGCTCACCTTTGATACAAGGAAGACAAGATGGGTCCTTGTAATCAGAAATTTGTGGCTTATCCTAGCCCTGAGGTCTGAACCCACAGCTACAATATATCACCACAGGTCTTGCCTTTATATGATATATTTGCCTGTGTTGACTGCTCAAGGGAGGCCTTCCTCCCTTGGAGGCATGGATGGAGGGGTGGAATGAGATAGGTGGAGGGGAGCTGGAAGGGGAGAGAAGGAGAACAGTTGAGAATATGTAAAAGAAATTATATTAATAAAAAATATTTTTAAAATGTTCTAAGTGCTACATCCTCATTCTTTTAATGATACATTGACAACAAAAGAACATCTATTGTCACCAAGGCCTGAGCATGTCAGTGAACCTTATTTGACTTATAAAGGGAGAACAGGTAGAATGTCCTCCATTCTATCTTCCTAGCTCTGATTTTATGCAAATGTTTCTCAATACATTCTAGCACTCCACCATGTGTAGTAGAGAACGTTTCCACATTTTTTGACAAACATACCCCAAATGTCACCTTTCATGTCAACCTTGGCATAATCTCAGTAAGCTGTAACTGTTCTTATCAAAGAGCTGTGTCTTTATAGGCCATGTACTCACATGGTCAAGGTACATGTGCTTGATATGAAACAGGAATTCAATAAATTATTGATATGTGAATGAATGAGCATTGAATGAGTGTTACTGGGCATTTGGATTACTTATTTGCAACTGTGAACCACCTTATGAATTGTACTAGAAATACATATAAATATGCATAAACACAGTGACTTCAGGGAATTTTACTTTAATTAGCTGATTGTAAACACCTGGGAGAAGAAACATGCGAATCATCTATGACAACTGAAGCCTGTGACTTGAATGTGCTTTATAGCGTAAGACAATAAAGCTTTATTAAAAAGAAAGCCACAATAATGTCTTTATAAGTTGTACTTATATTCAAGAATCTCTGCATTCTTGCAACAGAGTTGTCTAGTTGCTTCAGAGACTATTAAATCCATATAGAATATTTTCTTTCTGGCACCCTGTGAAGTATTACTAACATTAAAAATACTCATTTCAAATTGTGTGTGTAATATTTTCTTTCTGTCTTTTTATAAAATATTGCTAACATTTAAAAATAATTATTATTTAAAAGTGTGTGTGTAGTGTGTTCATACTACACATACATGAGTGAAGACACCTGAGAAAATCTGAGGCAACAGATTCCACTTGAACTAGAGTGTATTTGTGAACCAGTTTTTATGTGCATGCTAAGAATCAAATCAGATACATTGCAATAGTCTGTATGCTACTTCTACTAATAACCCAGGCTTGAAAATGCATGAATCTGTGTTCCCTGCCATAGGACAAAGCTTATCAGTGTTAACATTTGAACCTATAAAATTGAAGCCAAACATAATTTGTCAGAAAATATATTCAATCAAGTGATATCATAATAATATATCTATTTTCATAATATAACTGCAAATATTTGCTTAAACTTTGACTTAAGAGAGAATACTCCACGACAATTGGGAAAAGCTGGAAGACATGAATCAGTGGAAATTTCTGTAGTTTCTGAGTATAGAGTGCTCTTCAGGGCAGAGCAAACTTTCAGGCACACAGTCATTTTTTAAATTTTGTCTAGTCTGCCCGGGGCACTTTTGGTGTTAGCTGAACTTTTTTGGCCATTGCATTTTGTCAATCTGTATTTTTAAAATCAAAACACAGAGAACAAGATTGAAGAGAAATGAAAGATGATACATATGAAGAAATGAAATAGCAGACATAGTTGATGACCATGATTTGCTTTGTTGTAAAAGAATATACAGAGAATTAAAAAACATAGCAGAAGGGACCAAGGGCACTGAGTACATCCCTATGTGTTAAGCATATTTGCCCAAGAAAAGATTAAAGGTAACAGCTGCTACATGAAGTAATCCTCAGTCCAGAGCCCACAGACATTTGCCCCTGTGCAGGAAGATTCTGAGTCACCAATGATTACCTCTGTAAGATCAGTAGTCCATCCAGTGGGCCAGCCCTCTGCTACATGCCCCAAGTTTGTCATTAATTCTTAATAGTGAAAAGATTCAAAACTGAACCTCAGTTGTCCCTAGAACATGATAGGTTACCCTTTTAAAAGTACCCATTTGGATTTCAGTATGAGACACACTCCCCAGGGACTCTGATTATTGTGTCTTCATTTCCAAATGCTAGTGTGGCTTCCAAAAGACCTTCCACAAACTCAGAATTACCTGTGACATTTCTAGTTAGCTAATTAATAATTCCGTAGGCCTGGTCTTTTCAAAATTATATTCATGCTACATTTGTTAAAAAAAAAAAAAAGGTTTTTAGAAATTATCATTTGAATGATCACTATTGCTCAGTTTTCAAGCCACTTGATATTTACTCTTCAGTGTGTCTGTATTTATGTGCATATCATGTGCAGTGTCCATAGAGGCCAGAAGAGAACATTGGTTATCCCTTGGAACTATAGTTATGGACAGATCTGAGCAGCCCAATGTAGGTACTAGGAACTTCAAACCTCTGGAAGAGCAAAAAGCATTCTCTACGTCAAGGCGGATCTGTGGCTCCAATTCTAGTAACTATTGTCTATCTATCAATTTGCTGGTATCAGAAACAAGGATCACACCACTTTCTGTTAAATAAATTTCCTACCTTGATTCCATGGTGTGTGGCTGTTTTTCAGCCAGGGTTCTTCCTTTCCTCTCTTGGCTATGATAGAACTGTCAAACTTCACACATTGTAGTAGTCTTCAACTCAACATTCTTCAGGGTGTTTTGTTTAGTCCCTGTGGAAAACAAACTCACTATTACACCCAACTCCTCTTGATATGAGGCACCATTGGCTTTCTATCCACTTTCTTTCCACTTTTCCCATGCACACTCCCATGTGCCTTTGCAATGGCTATTGGCTATGTCTAAAATGACCTTATATTCCACAATTAGTCATACTATTGTCCCCTTCTGATGACCTCATATAAATGACATTTTTGTCAGCTCTTCTGAGCTTTTATTTATTTTCTTTGAATACTTGCTATATTTACTTACTTGCTAATTTATCAAATGGTACATTTTTCTTTCCTTTTCTTATCATTTTAGTATATGATCCATAATGCTAATATTGTGTTTGCATAACTTCATTGCTATTAATAACATAGAAAATCTCAGTAAAAGTGTGCAACTGAATGGCTCAAAGGAGTTACTTCTGCTTCTCATCTTCCTTTGCTATGCCTGAAACTCTGAATATCCCAGTCTGTTTCCAGAATGACCCCCTGCCAACTCTACTCTACTACTTTTCAATTTAACAGCTATCCAGGCATCATCAACACCTCTGTGGAGCATTTCACGCTGTTCCTCTGTCTTTCCCTCAAGCTGTACGTACCCTCTATCACCCAGTACCAATATTATTGCTGGCATTAGCAGCTTGTTTGTCTCTTCCATAGCCTTAAGCTTACTAAGTAGCTTTAGAGAGTAGATAAAAAACCTGAAATACCAGAGATATTTTACCCTCCAGCTTATTTCTGTTGAAAGTGATAATATATATGCTAAAATGTTTGAATGCATAAACAGCTACAGTGTTTCAAAAACAGAAACCAATATAGAAGAGAGAGAGAGAGAGAGAGAGAGAGAGAGAGAGAGAGAGAGAGAGAGAGAGAGAGAGAATATAACACTAGCATGAACCCTCAATTTTGGGCACACTAAACTGCTCATTCTCATTCATTCATCCAGTAAGTCACCAAGAATTTCTCTGTGGTCTACTAATGGCTAGATATTTTCTAAGTCATGGGAATAACATGGATAATAATTCTATTCACAGACCTAATGGGATTCTGAGGTGAATAGAAAGACTGTCTAGTCAGAAGTATGTCTAAGAAGTACATATTAGTATTTGTACGTTATTTAAAATAATTGCCTTTTAAAACTTCTTGATTCCTAGGAAGACAAGTTGAATAAGAATTGATTACACTTGTGCAAATCTGTCAGAAGAGTTATTATTATTGGAAATATTAATAATTAAAGGTATTCTAAGGCTATGCAAAAATCTCACAGTTATTGATAATATATTGAAATCTAGCTTACATTTGTATTATGAAATATGTTTAGATACATTTAAATAAAAGAATCCTATATTATTAATAAGATGTGCTTTACAAACATGCATTAAATTTCAGTTTTTCATTTTGTAAAATAAAATTAACAACTGATCATTAATTAGCTAGTAAATTCTGGGAACTTTTCTGCCAGGGTTCTCAAGAAAGGACAAAAAGAAAATCTGTCTTTCTTCATGTAATGTTATTCTGCCTTAAAGAAAAAGAAAATAGAGAAAAAGAAAATCTATAGTTATGGTGCGAAGTTTTATGAAGAGAATTAAATGGGTATGGGAAAAGAGAGGGATTAAAAGTGTAACCCATGTGTGTATATACAAAAATAATAGAGATAATAGAGACACTGATTATGGAAAATGAATTTGCATATTTCATCAATCACAGTTTGCCTTACAAATGATAGCAAATTAAAAGACATGGAGGAATAGGCTGAAAATAACCTTGTGAATATACATCCACATAAGTGTTCTTCATTACTGACTGTGTAAATTTCTAATTACTTTATCCAGTAGGCTGGAATTCATATTATTTTATTCCAAATTAAATATATGCTTTCTCTTTTTAAAAAATGCTCATTGATGTTTGCCTCATTGTTATTGAATAAAATTGACTTTTATTAAATGTCAAGATCCTTTGTACCTTGACAGTCTTTGGTGATAGTCTTTATTATATAGCACTTTTCTAGTGACTCTGAAGAATGGAATGTGCACTTAGATCTAAGGCTCTGGGTCTGAGATGGCTCTTCTCTTTCTTGATGTCTTTCTTGGGGTATTTCCCTATGTGCTGCCTGAGGACTGAATATCAGCCTGCTGACCTCCCAGTTGCCTAGGCCATAGCCTAGACTTCTCCCTTTTTTCTACCATCTCCAGTAAGTGTATCAACTCTTCACAAATCTTCGTGGTAAATTTAGTCACTATTTTCTTCTCTCCTTAAGGACACATTTAGACTTTGAGTCAAACCAAAGGTATTTTTCTATCTTCTTTAGAGATATAGAAGACAAGTTGTGTTTCAGACAGCCACTGTAATCTAATCACACTAAAAACCAGATAAATATATTGTAAATAATATTTATATATAACAAAATCAAAGCATAAACTATAACTAAATATCTAAACAATTTAAAATCTATAATTATTTTTTATGTATAATAGTTTTCAAACAGGTAACAGTTTTGTCATGGAAGGTTAAAAGCATTATCTCCTGTTTATCTCTTTTTCTATTGCTCTCTTCTACATTAAGAATCAAGTATAAATAAAAACATTACAGTATTACAAAACATTGCACTAAAGAATGGCTACTAGGTGTCTTTGTCATTCATTTTTTCCTCCCCATCCAGGCTTTATTTCTATGAGACGGTCATATCAGGGTACTCATTTATATGACAATCACTTTAATGCTAATTGAAGAAAATTCATATCTCTGTAGAAGTGCTACTGGTCACCAAAGAGATGACTGTAAGAGAAACATTATAGTATATATATATTCTTTTTGTCTTTCACTTTAGATCTTATATTAATTTTAGCACTTTAATGTAATGACAATATTTAAATGAATGTTATCATATGACATGTACTTTTCTGAGTATTTACATAAATCATTCCCTTTGAAAGCACAGACCAATAATTCAAACAAAAGTTAAATTGAAGTATATGAAAAAAATTTAAATTTAATAGGGCTTAATTTTAAACTAAACCAATCCATATTCTATTAGTTTGTGATGTTAGATAATATATAAAGATGGAAAAAGAAAACAACACAGGATTTATTTCTATAAATTGTATTATGTGCTGACAAGTAATGTATTAGACAGGGTACTCAAAGGAACAGAACTAATATAATTAATATATATGCATATATTATATATGTATGTGTATAATCACATGTGTATATATGTACATATGTATAATCATATATATGATTTATTGGAATGGTTTACATGTCTGTGATGTGATGTGTAACAATGGCTGTTTTGTGACAAAACGGTCAAGAAACCTATAGTTATTCCATCTATGAGACTACATTGTCTCACCAGTCATTATTTGGTGCTACAGTCATAGGAAATTCTTTAGAGAGCTGTTGCTCTTAGTCAGTCCTACAGTAGAATCCTTTAATGAGGTCCTAATATCATTGTAGGAATGCTTCAACAACAAAATAAAATGAAAATGAACGATAGAGTGAGGAAAAGCAGGCAAAAATAAAAGCATTCTCTTTATTTTCCTTTTTTATACATTGCCAGAAAGTGTGGCCTGAATTTGCTGTGGCTTTTCTTATCTCAAGTGATACAGTTTTATGATGAGTCTTCCCATGTCATGTAATTACTCAAAAAAAATCCTTAACAGGTATACAAAAATGCTTTGTTTTAGTTAAAGCCACATATAGTCAAGTTGACAACTAAGATCAGTCATTAAATCAAGGAACTACTAGTTCCCTAGAGGCCCATCTGTTCCCAAGTCAACATCCTATGCTACTTCTCTTCTTCAAAATGTTATTACGGTAATTAACCCACAGTGAGATATATGCTAAATAAGGTTTATTATTTGAAAGTCATTTACAGAACAGGGGTTGTTTAGGGAGTAGGAGAAAAGTTAGGAGAAGGGCAGAGAAGCAGAGAGCCAGAGCGATCACCACCGGACGGCCCTTCCTCCTCCACCCACCAGTCCAGACCAGCGCATCCGCTTCCCTCTTCTGGAGTGTCCTTCCTTCGCCGCTCCCCCCAGTTGACCATGCCCCGCCCGGCTCAACACTCCAGTGCAGTTTACTTGCGAAGCTTTGGATTTCCCGCTACAAAATATCAAATATATTTCAAAGTAGTAACCACAATTTAACTTCCTCTCCAAATTATTCATAATGCATTTTTGTATATTCACATTTAAATATTCATTATAATACACTAGATCATAGAACATGGAAAAAGTAAGCTGGTGTTGACTTGGAGACTTTACTTCTACTCTATTGTAGTCATAGAGTTGGGAGGAGTTATACATGTTACCAAAGGAGAAATATTAACACTAAGTTATACCCAGCTATGTACTCTAGTGTGAGCTGCAATAATAACTGATACACCAATATATGTCCACTAGTGTGATAATAGTATGAACATTGTGGAAATAATCAGCCATTTTCTGATTAGATGTAAGTCCTGCTTCATTACTTCAGAGTAACACCTGACACCATTATCAGGCTAAGAAGATTTGGCTAAATGGGTAATAAGCTTTAGGTGAGCACCTACTACTATTTTGCTACCCAAAGGACACAATATTAAACTGATTCCTAATTACCTGATACCCATAAATCAGGTCAGTTTTCAATACTCGGTTGCAATTTGCAGGTATTGATAAACAAAACAGTGACATGCAACAGAACAAAGTACAGATAACAAAGAGCTAAAGAATTCTTTGCTATAAGTGGAACAAAATATAATGCTCTCATTCTCCAAAGGCCCAGAGATGATTGCTGAATAGGGGTAGAAAGAGTGTAAAAGCTTCAGGTATGGGAGCTCTACAAAAAATCATTCTCTTCTGGACATAGCAGCTCCACACAAGAACTCACAGTGTTAGAGACAGGATGTGCACAACCTGAACAAGCCCAAGCTAGACCAAATTCTATCTTGGAGAAGAAAGTTGAGCACACAATCTCACCCACAGACAAGGAGCTAATGGCAACTATTAGTTGCTTCCAAAGGGAGAGGCAATTTTATTCCCCAGTGGAATCCCACATATCTGAGAATATTTGGGTAGCACAAACTGATCTTAAAGAAAAAAGGAGGCACAAAGTTGGTTGGGAAGGGAAGTGGGGTTTAGCTGTGAAGAAGTGGGAGAAGAAGATGAATATATCACATCATAAGAAAGTCTCTAGAGTACTATGTAAATGAAAAAGGAAAGAAAGAAGCAGAAGATAATTAAATAAAAATTACTTTGTTTTCTGTCAACTTCTGATGAGTAGAAAAACCGTTTTTTGCATCTTAGAAATGTGTCTCCATTAAAACTTCATTTAAATAGGGTTACTACTATTAATGGCTTCTTTGAGCATTTTATAGAATTACCTCTAAGATGCAATGAAGATGGAAAGCAGATTCCATTATTGAGCAAAGCATCTAAGACCATTGAATAAACAAGCCTAAAATAAAAGACATAAAGTGTGAGTAATAATTTCTGAAAGTTCAAGGGACAATTGCCTTCCACTTTGACGGCATAAAACTCTAATAACTTTTACAAATAAAAATGTCTTGCTGGAGAATAATCTTATTATATTGTTTTTTCAAATTCAATAACAAAATTGTGAGATCTAATCAAAGAGCAATACTGAAGCATTTACATCCTCATAAAGATTGTCAAAGGAGCTATGAGTTATAACGATATTAATTTAATGTCCGAAAGGAAAAGCCTGCACAGTGATAGCCACAGTTAACAATACAGACTGTAATATTTCAATTCATTAAAATAAATTATCATGCAAGATGTATTCATTCTTAAAATAAACATTTCTATTGGCTACTGCCTGAATTAACTTCAAAACCACAAGAAATATGATTGTTTTAAATTATTTTCCTTATAATTCCAAGATTAGCATATCTCATATATTGATTAGTTGTAATAACATTTGGATTTTCTGGAAGGGTCCAATCTGAAGAAATGGCAGGAATGGTGAAGATGACAGATGAATGAAGGATTATTGTTGATCCAAATCATACTTTCCATGTGGCAATGAAACAAAAACAGAGCTAGCACCTCAGCAATTAGGAGGAAACTTCCCAATTCAGGATAAAAGAAATAGGTGATGACAATTAGGAAACATGACTAAGACCATGTGTCCAAGGAAGTAAGCTTTGTGAAACCACACAATTTACACAGTGAATTGACTGCTAGGCAGAATCTCCCATGGGCCACAGACCTTCCACAAGCAAGTTTAATTATTAAGAAGATCCCTATTATATGTCCAAATGAAGGAAAATATAGTGAAAGAAACACAAAACAATGATAAAATTAACTCAATTCAATTATCACATAGCAAATATTTTCACAATTTACATCTCACTTACAGAAGCAGCTTCATTTAGGGACCTATTTAGATGCTAATATTTAATTTGTAACCTTACCACTCTGATACTGTAATCCTCAGTTTTATGTTCAAGGACATATTACATGATAATTACAAGTATGCAAACTTAAATTACACACTTAGCCCACATTTTCTCATTTATTCAGTAGTACCCTGCCTGAGAGAAAATTTTTTTAAGAATATGAAGCAAAAATTATGAAAATATTTAGACAAAATTTAAATTATGTTTAATTAAAATTAGGAGTATAACTGCTCAGAAACAATGAACATGGTAAATTCTCAGCATTTTTGCATAATTTTACAAAAATCAAAGAAAACTTCAAGTGATTCTAAATTCATTTAGGTATTAAGACTACTTTGATTTATAATATATCCATAAATGCCATTCACATTCTGATCCATTTTCACTAAAGACTGCTTTAGAACACAATTTGAAACAATGATTGGTAGGTGAGAAAGATGGGTTCCTTGCTTTTTTGTTTATATATATATTGTATATACATATAAATATATATATTATTTGGTGTTTTTCTATCATGCACCCCATCAAACTCAGTTACCAGACCTCTCAGAATCATGCCCACTCTTATGATCTCCCCATTTACAAAACTGCCCATTCATGCTGCTCATTTACTTACTGGAGCATAATTAAACTCCCTGTGGCCAGACTCTTAAAGAAAACAAGTCTTTCCTCAACCACACCCCTGCCAGAAGCCATCAATGCAGAAGTGAGGCACTGTGTCATTTAGCTATATTCTAGCTTTGAGATCTTATGTACAATAACATCTCTCTTTTTATTTTATTTTTTACTAAAGTCCACTAATAAGTGAGTACATCTCCTGCTTCTCTTTCCGGGATTGTGATACCTCACTCAGGAGGATATTCTCTATATCCATCCATTTGCCTGCAAATTTTAGAATATCATTTTTTTCTTACTGCTGAGTAGTACTGCATTGTGTAGATGTACCACAGTTTGTTAATCCATTCTTCAGCTGAGGGACATTTAGGTTGTTTCCAAGTTTTTGCTATTATGAATAATGCTGCTATTAAAATAGTTGTGGAGAAAAACTCAATGCAATCCCACTAAAATCAGAAACTAGAAAGTCTGTCCCCTCTCCCCTTATTTATTCAACATAGTTCTGGAAGTATTAGCTAAAGCAATAAGAGAACGAAAGGAGATTAAGGGGATACAAAGTGAAAAGGAAGATGTCAAAATATCTCTATTTGCAGATGACATAATTGTATACATAAGTGACCTACAAAATTCTACCAGAGAACTTATACAGATGACAAACACCTTCAGCAATGTAGCAGGATACAAGATTAACTCAAAGAAATCAGTAGCCCTCTTATACACTAAAGATAAAAGGGCTGTAAAAGAATTAAGGGAAATATCATCTTTCATAATAGCTGCAAATAGCATTAAATACCTTGGTGTAACTATAACAAAAGAAGTATCAAATCTGTTTGACAAAAATTTTAAATCACTAAAGAAAGAAATTGAAGAGGATACAAAAAAATGGAAAGATCTCCCATGTTCCTGGATAGGTAGGATCAGCATAGTGAAAATGGCAATCTTACCAAAAGCAATCAACAAGTTTAAGCACTTCCCATCAAAATCCCAACACAACTTTTTACAGATCTTGAAAGAACAACACTCAATTTTATTTGGAATAACAGGCAAACCAGTATTGCCGAAACAATTTTGCTCAACAACTTCAAATTATACTATAGAGCCACAGTAGTAAAAACTGCTTGGTACTGGCATAAAAAGTGACTTGTGGATCAATGGATTTGAATTGAAGACCCAGACATTAACCCACACACTTATCAACACTTGATTTTTGACAAAGAGGCCAAAAATATTCAATGAAAGACAGATAGTATCTTCAACAAATGGTGTTGGCATAACTACATGATAGTGTGTAGAAAAATAAAAATTGATCCAAACTTATCACCTTGCACAAAACTCAAACCCAAGTGGATCAAAGACCTCAACATAAGCCCAGCTACACTGAACTTGATAGAAAAGAAAGTAGTAAATACCCTCCAATGCATTGGCACAGGTGACCACTTCCTAAATATAACACCAGTAGCACAGACACTAAGAACAACCATCAATAAGTGGGACCTCCTGAAACTGAGAAGCTTCTGTAAA
Organism: Sigmodon hispidus; assembly: GCA_004025045.1. Lineage (NCBI taxonomy): Eukaryota > Metazoa > Chordata > Mammalia > Rodentia > Cricetidae > Sigmodon > Sigmodon hispidus. Next base: position 7,788 of record PVIH01017942.1, on the reverse strand, counting down.
GCCAAGGATACAGTACATAAGACAAAACTATGGCCTATAGAATAGGAAAAGATTTTTAAAAATCCTACAAGTGAAGGAGGACTGGTCTCTAAAATATATAGAGAACTCAAGGAACTATAGCCCAAAACCTCTTAATAACCCAATTTAAAAATGGGGTTCAGGGGGCTGGAGAGATGGCTCAGCGGTTGGGAGCACCCTCTGCTCTTCCAGAGGACCAGGGTTCGGTTCCCAGCACCCACATGGCAGCTCACAACTGTCTGTAGTTTCAGTTCAAGGCAAATAAATAAATAAATAAAAGTGTTTTTTTTTTTTAAAAAAAAAATAGGGTTCAGAACTAAAAAAGGGACATTTTAGCAGAAGAATTAATAATGGCTGAAAGGCACATGAAAAAGTGCTCAACATCTTTATCCATCAGAGAAATGCAAATCAAAATACTTTGAGATTCCACCTTATTCCTGTGAGAATGGCTAAAATTAAAAACACAGATGACAGCCTATGAGAGGGGAACACTTCTCCACTGTTGGTGGAAGTGTAAACTTGTTCAGCCACTTTGGGATGCAGTATGGCAGTTTCTCATAAAACTGGGAATCAGTCTCCCCAAGGATCCAGCAATACCACTCTTAGGCATATACCCTAGGGAATGATGGGGTCTTTGAAATGAAAATTTCTCTCAATTGTGATAGAAGTTTATAATATTGTGAAAACCAAAAGAACCAACTATGGCAGCAAACAGCTAGTAACACACCTTTGTACCCCAGAGGAATCACTGGGGTGAACTATCCTAAACTTTTTTTTTTGAGGCACAAGGAACATTTTTTCCTCTTCTCACTGGTATTAAAAACAAGACTTTCTCTTTGTGATTCTATTCACATACAATTTTGCAGAAGCTGCAGTATTTTCCCACATCTGTAGAATGATGATTCTTAAGCATGCATAATTTTGTAACATGCCTGTTTAAAATTTAGATTTTCTCATTTTTAAACACCTATTTTGCTTTTGAATCTTGTGGTTTTTGAGTGTATGTGTGTGCGGTGTGTGTGTGTGTGTGTGTGTGTGTGTGTGTGTGTGTGTGTGTGTGTGTGGCTTTTATTAGTTTGCTTTGCTTTGGTTTTGGGTTTTTTGTTTTGTTTTTGTCTGACAAAGAGACTGCTTGCTACATAGACATTCTAAAACCCTCCTCAACAAGGGACTTAACTTTGTTTTAAGAGAGAGCAGAGAGAATATTTCAAGAGTTGAGTTCCTAGGAGAAGGAGAGAAAAATCGCCAAATGCAGAATATCAGAAAGTCTACTTTGATAAAGTCTCTCACAGAAATGGCTACATAAACAAGACTAGAAAAATAACAATATCAATAGACACATTATCATTTGATGGGGAAAAATATTCATGGGGTTCCCATCCTAGGCAAAGAAAGAACTACAGCAAATAAATAATAATTGGTGACATAAAAATTAGCTTATCCCAGTGACTGCGTGTCCAAGGCAGTGGTAATCCCTGAAATCATTTATCCTCAAATAAGAAAACCAGACTCAATAAGTGGTAGGTTGCATTTATGTAATTTTACAAAATAAATAAATAAATAAATAAAAAACAAGCCTATTGACTTGGGAATGGGTGGATCATGGGAGGGTTTGGGGGGACGGTACCTAGAAAGAGGCTGTGAAGAGGCAGGGATGGAGAACAAAATGATGTAATTATAGTTCTGTTATGAACAAATTTAAAAATAACAAATCATCTCTCTAAAAAAGATGGGTATGTCTACACCACTACATATGGCCAAAGTATAAAGGGAAATAATTGCAGAAATAAAAACCACAATTTTTCAAAGTACACCACTTGCTGAACACTTATAATTGCTGTGGAGTTACACATTTAACCTGTGCAATTGCAGATGGAATTACTTCTTCAGAACAATCCTTTGGAGAAAGGTAGAATTGGCTCCACACTATACTCCATACTATGATTCCATACTATACACATGAATAAGTGCTGCCACGTAGATATAAACATTAGTGTTATAGAAAAAAAAACACACAAAATCTGAAAGACAGACTGAGAAAAATTCTTTATAACTTAGTTATTCTCATTTATCAAATTCTCAGGCATTCTTAAACTGACTAATGATGTATCGGTGAAGGTTTATTAAACAGAAATATTCACACATTGCCCCAAGTGGTGTAATATATAAAAACCATATATATTCATGGAGGAACATTTGTCAAAATCTAACCAAACTGCAAATTCTTGCCCTTTGTCCAACCTATTTTTCTCCTAAAATTTGGTTCCATTATTAATCTTTATAACCTGATACCATCATAGGTGTAAATACATTTACCATATAAACATTTTGGTAAACACAGTCTCAGAAACTGAAGGAGGTAAATAAAAAAAAATGTGATATCAGTTTCGATTTGAATAGAAAATTATAGCAAATTAATCTGAGAATGGTTAATAAAATACTACTGGGACACACATCATATGCAACCAGACTATGAGGCATTGAGAAATCAAGTTCAGAAAGGAAACATCCTGCCTCCTCACAAACTTTCATAGAACCAAAAGGTTTAGACAGGCTTCTGGAAGCACATATATCAATCATTTTACCCATCACTGAACCATACATTACTAACCTGCGAGGTAAGATGTATTCACTGATGTAGGAGTGGTACAACTGTTATGGGATAATTACTGCTTTTTGATTAGAGTTGAGGTCCTCCCCACAAGAAAGAATTCCATACCTACCTGGTAACATAATCCTTGTCAAAAGACCATGTTTAAGAGAACATGTATTGTTTCTTTGGCAAATGACCAAACTTCTACATTATCTTCTAAATACTTATGTATATATCAATAGATCTGGGCTGTCATTACCTTGGTTAGAGAATCTGTTATTTTGCAGTGGACAAGAGTCAATACTGAGATAAACAATTGGCCAAAGTGTTGAGAAAAAGAAACTCAATTCTTATCTCTAAACAGGGCAGCTAAATTAATAAATCAACCCCAATAATCAGTGATCACAAAAAAAGAAAAGCAGAAAGAATGTTAGAAAAGAAGAAGAGAGAGGATTATTCCAAAATTGTCTTCTGGTCATGACATGGCTATGCATTGACAAACCCACAGCAGTTGTGGCTACCAATATAAGACCTAAAAGCTATAAGCAAATCAAAATACTTACAAATTTTGGATAGTTAATCTACAGGTACTACCACATGTTGAGGAAATATAAACAGTGGATAATTTCTGGATGAGAAAAACATTATTTTTGAAGGTGTTACCAGTGGTTTATGTATAGTAGTGATTGTTTTCAATCCAATGTGCCTAAGGGGAACACTAACTAGACAGACTGAGTTATCAAAGTAATGAAGTTGAGAAAGACCATGATAAGGTACATGGGAAGAATAGTAAAGAGGAGCAAGGGTATATACATGAAGTTTACATGTATAGAGTTCTCAAAATTAAAGAAAGATATCAAAGGTTGCTATCTCATTTTGAGTGAGATCTTTCATCATGCACAGATTCGTGTACTTACTGGGCTCTGTAATCAAGCCTTCTCATATACTGAGAAATCTGTATATTTACCTATTTTTAAAAATTTTATTTATAGGACTGACCAGGGAGGGGATGAGGATTTGTGGAGAAGAAAGAATGACTTGATGTGGTGGGAGGGGATGACCTTGAATAAGGATATACAAGGTTAGAAAGTGTGACTTCTTTGTTCATAATAATAATAAATAAATAAATTATTTATAAAATAAAGTCTTCTTTGTCCATGCATCCCGTTGCTTGCCCTCCTTTCCCCCTCCAAACCCCTTCCAGTCAGCCTTCAGCCTCCCTCCATCCATCCACTCCCCGAAATGGGTAAGAAGTCTCAAGGCAGATTGTCTGTATATTTACTTATAATAAACAAAAAGTAAATACTACTCTACGTTGTTGCCATTTGGTGATCACTAGCCAACACTTAGCCACACTAACCTATAATGCTTTCAAAAATGATAAAATAACATTGTTCTTTTACCTAAAAGTTCATACCCAAGAAGTATGTAACCCTGATGCATCTGCTTTATTTATAGTTTGAAAGTAAAGTCAATATTCACAGAAGAACAAGGTAAAGAGTACTAGAAAGCTGGTGTGGAAGCTCATTTATCATGACCTGACAGAAAAAAGGGAGGTATCCCCAATACACTTTGCTTTTCTGTGAATCAAAAATAACACATCAATTAAAGCACATTTTCTCTTTGTTTTTGTTGTTATCATGTTTTTCACACTCACCTTATAGTATTTTATAGCTTCTTAAAAGTCTCATATTCCACCAAGTTAGAAGTGATATATAAGTCCCCCTTTCAGTTTCTATCTGCTTCAGTATAGTAACTAATAAGGCACTTTTATATTTAACTTCTAAAGTAGCACTTATTAAAATACAAATAATTAAATAATTGTAAGGATTATTATCTGTTCTGCCAGCCAGCTCCTAAATAATGACATGGAGACTTCTTACTAATTATGAAAGCTCTACCTATAGCTTAGGCTTTTTCCTAACCAGCTCTTAGCACTTATAATAACTAATGTATATTAATCTGTGTTCTATGACATGGCACTATCTCTCTTCCATCTTGTACCTCCTGTTTCCTCTCCATGTCTCCTAGTGTCTCCCTGAGCACATAGATTGCTCACCTACTTCTCTCTCTGCCTGGAAGTCCCACCTATACCTCATTATTGGCCATTTGGCTTTAATTCCACTAGTCACAGCAATATATCTTCACAGATTGTACAAATATCTCACAATTGACTGACCCTGTCTTTAGCTGTCTGTCATGTAAGATTGTGCATCAAGCCAAATTATCAGTTGAATAACCAGAATTTATAAAGTTAGACAAATGTGATAGTTGCCATATTGGTGAAATCTCATAACATTTCAGCAAAAATCTTTTTAGAATGGGATTTTGATCACACATACACTCTAAATTTATCATGCATAAAATATTATTAATGGAATACATTTACAGTAATCTTAAAGAATGTTGCCTCATGATATTACAAATATTAATATATTTTGGTTTAATGTTTTTAAAATGTGTTTCTATAAAATATTCTGAAACTAAATTAAAAGAAACTGAGCAATACATGTCACAGTGTTTATTGATATTAAAGGTTGAAAAATATTCCTTAGTTTGAAATATGAATAATGGAAAATTTTTCATTTTTTAAAAGGTAGCATAATGTTTACAAATCCACTAGAAATGGTTGTAATAATAGGAAAGGCAACTAAACCAATTAATGTTATAAAGAAGCAAATTGAAATACATTGCTTTCTTTTGTATGTGGAATAATAAAACACTCTAATAAACAAGCACCTTATAATTAACATGGTGACAGAAATCTTTGTGTCACTATAATTATAATTCATTTGTAACATATGTTACACAGAATGCAGAATGTTGCAGAAAAAATTCAATATTTCTTTCAAGAAATGGCAACAATAGAATTTGGTCATTTTAAATATAAATATCTTAAAAAGCATTGTTAATAACAAGGATATCTAATTTGAATTCAATTTCATATTCAAACAACCTCAAGTGTTTATGCCTGAGAAACTCATTAATATTCATTACTTTTTAATATTATTATAAAGTAGTTTGTAACCTTTGTCTAACATTTAAAAACATGCCCAAACACACATGCATTACCCTATGTTGGCATTGCCAGAAAATAATTAGAAATTAACACTTAATATGCTCATGTGTAGCATTCCAGTGAATTGGGACCTTGGGACCTCCTGCCCTTGCTGGGGAGGAGATAAGAAGATGAGGAGAAGAGAGAGTGACTGGGAGGGGCAGGAGGGGGAAGGGAGATTGAACAAGGAGATACATGGATAAAAATGAGACTTTGTTCATAATAAAAAGGGAAAAAAGAATGGTTTTAAACATTTCAAATCTGATGGAATCTAAAAAACATTACCTTTTGTATATTATATTCTTGAATTTTTTGAGAGTCTATATAACCCAAGAGCTTGCTATGTTCACAGTCCTAGCCTAGAACTATACCGATCCATCTATTGAATGTGGGTTAAAAGATATGCAGTACTGTGTCTGGGCACTTGTAATATCCTGACTTACCACTGTCACAATGTTTATTCTTTAGATGTGTTATTTTATAGTCTTGCTTTACATATTTTACTATATGATAAAATATGCTTCTTGAAGATCACTTAAAAGTACTAAATGTGGGGCTAGAGAGATGGCTCAGAGGTTGAGAGCACTGACTGTTCTTCTGGAGATCCTGAGTTCAATTCCCAACAACCACATGGTGACTCACAGCCATCTATGATGACATCTGGTGCCCTCATCTGTACACTGTACACATAATAATAAATGAATCAATTAAAAAAATACTGACTGCTATGAAAATTAGTATAAATCCTCCTAAACTCTAACTACTGACATTTGTACAGTTTGTTTCTTTTGATCATGAAAATATCCTTAAACATGTGGTTGATAAAATACACATGTAATCATACATAAGAATTTTAACAACATATTTCACAATTATTTGCCATTCATATATATGTATATGTATATATGTTCTTTATATGCATGTATGTATGTTACAATGATAAGAGAAGAGCTCGTGTTCTAAATGACAAAGTTTATTCCCTAGAAACTTAGTTTCCCTATTTGTGTTGATTATAAGATGACAAATGTTATTTCTTGACAGTACCATTACTATTTCTATTTTTCTCATCAAGTCTGTCAAAATCTATTTATTTTCTTTGAATTCTTGAAGAAAAATATCAAAATTCAGTTAGAGAAACTAAGATAAAACAAATATAGAGGACAGCGACGCAAGATGGCAGCCACCACAGGCTCGGGAGTAAAAGTCCCTCGAAATTTCCGACTGTTGGAAGAGCTGGAAGAAGGCCAGAAAGGAGTAGGCGACCGCACAGTTAGCTGGGGTCTAGAGGACGACGAAGACATGACACTTACGAGATGGACAGGGATGATAATTGGGCCTCCAAGAACAATTTATGAAAACCGAATATACAGCCTTAAAATAGAATGTGGACCTAAATACCCAGAAGCACCCCCATCTGTAAGATTTGTAACAAAAGTTAATATGAGCGGTGTGAGTAGTTCAAATGGAGTGGTGGATCCAAGGGCCACGGCAGTGCTGGCAAAGTGGCAGAATTCCCACAGCATCAAAGTCATCCTGCAGAAGCTTCGGCGCTTGATGATGTCAAAAGAGAATATGAAGCTGCCACAGCCGCCAGAAGGACAGTGTTACAGCAATTAGTCACCAAGGCCCCAGCCTCCCCTCCCCAATCCAACCTAAGTCTTCATTTTCCACAGTAATGAATTTTCTAGATTCATCTTGTAGACCTCAAAGTACTGGAGAGGAAGCTCCACTGAGACTTCACCCTGAGACACTGTTCTGATACTAATTTCATGTCCATTTGAAATACCTAAGTTGTGCTGTGTAACATCTGTCGAGTGTAACCGCTGGCTGCCTAGTTGAACTTCTGGGATCAAGAAGGTGTGTTGAAATCAGTTTCCTTTGGGAGCAGTGGGCACAGCTAAGGCAACTGTGAACAGACATGTCACACAATCACCTGCTGCTGACACATGGCCTGGGTCTGCCTTTGCCTGCCCCGCCCTCCTGCCACAGCTGTGTGGTGGCCCTTAGAATAGATGGGAAGGCTTCAGGTATCAGCCGTGGGACTACTGCTGGCCTTGGGGGTGCTTTGGCTGCACCCCTGCTTTCTTAAGTCTTAAGTGATGCCCCATCCAAGCCATCA
>PVIH01017941.1:0-40164 GCA_004025045.1 Sigmodon hispidus | reverse complement strand
GTTATTCAAGGTTTTGGGCTCTAAATTCTTGAGCTCTTTATATACTTTAGAGATCAGTCCTCTGTCACTTGTAGGGTTGGTGAAAATCTTTTCCCATTCTGTAGGCTGTCGTTTTGTCCTATTGACAGTGTCCTTGGCTTTGCAGAAGCTTCCCAGCTTCAGGAGATCCCACTTATTGATTGTTGGTCTTAGTGCCTGTAAGCACCACTCTTGTATTAAGCCTGGGCAAGGCTACCTGGTAGTAGGAACAGGTTCCCAAGAGCCAGGCAAAGCATTAGGAACAGCTCCTGCTCCCATTGTTAGGAGTCCCACAGGAAGACCAACCGATACAACTGTCACATATATACAGAGGGACTAGGTCAGTCCCACACAGGCTCCCTGGTTGGTGGTTCAGACTCTGAGATTCTGTGAACCAGCTTAGTTGATTCTGTGGGTTTTCTTGTGATACCCTTGACCTCTCTGGCTTCTACAGTCCTTCCTCACTCTCTTCAGCAGGATTCCCCAAGCTCAACCTAATGTTTGGCAGCCAGTGTTCTCAGTCATCAAGCCACCACCTCTGCAGCCCTTTCAATACCCTCTTCATAGTTACCACATATGTGCCAGAGTGAGGTTACACAAGGGCACTTCAACCAGACAGCTAAGGATGAGACATTGACCAGCACTCACAGTCACACAGAATTATAGATTGTCTTCCAGGTTGTTCTGTGGGAAAGTTAGACCTATGTGAGACAGGGTGACACTCATATCAGCACTGCTAGAGTTTGGGAACAGAAATGCCAAGACTGGACAGAAGGATGATTAACATGTTCCTGATTGAGTTTTTGCTAGATTCAGAAAGATAACACATCAAGGAATCGGGTATTATTTAAGTTACATCAGATGCTCATCAAACTAATAAACATCCAAGCAAACATACAAGAAGTCGTCTTGAAGGTTTACTTTTTGTCTGATGTAATGAAATTCTCAGAAATATTTGAAATTGAGGCTGCTGCATGGCAGCACTTTTGTATGCACCAGATTGGAGTCATGGGCTAAGTAAGGTGAGAAAGCTCTTAGAAAAAATAGTGTGGTGTTTCTGGGAGATGACGAACAAGGGGAGAATCAAGAAGGGTGAGAAAGAGCATTGAGGTTGTCAGAACTTGGCCAGAGGAATGACACACAGTCAACAATACCCAAAGGAACCATGAGAAAGGCTCCAGAAAAAAGGCAGAGGCCTTTTACCTCAGGTACATTCTGTTCCCTGGATTGATCTTGGATGTGGTTTCCTGCTCCTTTAAACTCAAGTCATAAGATATGTTTATTCTTGATGGATGTCAGAACATAGGTATAGAGAGCCCAATCTGGTGAGAGGCTCTGCTGAATGCTGTCCTCTGTGTACCCTGAATCTGCATGTGTCCTTCTGCCTAGTTTTCATGGTCTCTCAAATATAATCTGTAGTATGTGCCAGACAGTTGTGTTTAAACCTCCTGAAAAGGCTCTGGAGAAGAGTTGCTCTCTTAATACTTAGTATGTTCTTACTGGCATAAATAAATTACATGTTTTTCTGAACTCAAATAACCTTCCATGGATCATTGCTTTGTTTCATTCATGTATAAAAGCACACTGTAACTGAAGTAACTATGTCTACAGCCTTAGACTGGAGTCTGCCCCACTCTTTCAAGTTCTCAGATCCTAGGTCTAGCAAACAGATCTGCACAGGTTGCAGAAAGCTCATAGAGGGCATGGACGAAAATATAGGAAGCTCAAAGACACAAAACAAATCTAAGCTGGTACAAGATTTTGCCTTGTCTGGCTCGCTCCATTACGTCCCTCTGGCTCTTGTCCTCTCAATCACTCTCTGCTCACCACATGCCACTTCTAAAGCTTCCAATTCTATCTGGATTGCAAAATAGGTTTTCTTATTCTCATTTTAATCACCATAAATCTAGCACAAATCCTATGTTCCTCCTCCTTCCCACTGACTATTTGGACAGGTGGGGGAGGTAAGAATAACTCCAGAACCCTTCATTCATGCAGCCAAAGGTTGTGGTTTTCTTCTTAACATGAGTCATCAATATGTTGTTTTGCTCAACGGGATTAAATCATTTTCCGTGTACAGTCATCACTTGGGAGGGAAGTGGGGGAGGCTAGGGAGACTGTTCTCAGTTTCAAATGCTTCCCTGGAACCAAAGGGTTTTGTTTTGATGCAGTGTTTGTTCTCAGTGCTAAGGGATGAACACAGGGCTCAGCACATGTTAGGCAAGTCCTCTGGCACAGAGCCACGTGCCACGCCCCCAGCTCTGCAATTCTGAATAACAAAACATCTAACTTACCATCTTACATGCTCTTATTTGTTTATTTCATTTGTTTGAAAAAAACTCAATCTTACAGAAAAAGCATGTCCATTTGACCTTAAGAAGTGAAGCTTCAGTACAGGCATCCTGACTTTTTTGGAAACCAAGAAAATGGCTGTATCTAGCATTCCAGTGACACAGAGATTTTACATTCTATTTCTGAGACAAAGTGCTAAAAATCCTTTAAATTATGTGTTTATAAGTGTTTTTGCACCATATGCATGCCTGTAGAAAGTAGAAGACGGTGGCAGATCCACAGGAACTGGAATTACAGGTGGTTGTTCACTATCAGGCTCCATATGGATGCCAGGAACCAACCCTGGGACCCCTTCAGGAGCAGTAAGTACTCTTAACTGCTGAGCCATCTCTCTAGTGCTAGGATTTAATTTGTAACAGGGCTTCAACTAATTCTGACACTTAAGTTTGTCAATGCTGTGGCGTCCATTCAAATTAAAGTCTTGCAAATAGGGAAAGTAGCACTTTAAAACATATTTTTATCTATTCTTTGAGAATTTTATACCTGCATATGATGTAAATGTATTTTGATCATATCCCTGTCGACTGGCTCTGCCAACTCCTTCCCCACCAGAACTCCCTCCCAACTTCATATCAAATTAGTACCAAAAGTAGCATCTAATTTCTTTTTTTTTCTTTTTTTTTTTTTTGTTTTTTTTCCTTCTTTATTTTGTATTTATCAAAAAAAACAGTAAAAAGAATTTAAAATGCGGAAGAGTTAACAATAACTATACAGAGGATAAGAATCATAAGCATGGCTTATCAAGGGTAGAAATACAAATAAGATTGCTACACATATATTTTCTTTGTGTTCAGCTTTCCCTGGATATCCTTATTCAAGGTCTCTTCCCCCTCCCAACACATCTGGTCATTTTTCTTCTCTGCAACTCCCCATCCCCTCCCTGGGCAGGGAGCAGACAGTCCTATGGTCCCACTGACCCAATAATGCTTAGATCAGTCTCCACTTCTGGCCAAATCCAGTTCTTTCCCCCCTCCCTCAAGAGTGAGTCAGGTTGCAGAATCCCAGCATCTAATTTCTAAAGTATTCTTGGAAAGAAATTTCTCTCCACAGCACAGGAAGGCTGGGACACATGGTGTAAAACAGGACTCTGTCAAGGGAACTTTTAATCAATAGTTTGAACATACATGTGTCACTTGAAATAAAAAGATCTATAAAGCATTTGCAGAGTATTGGAAGTCTCCAGGGCAGGGAGGTAGGTACTGTGACCTCACAATGGTGCCAGCACATACATTTGCATAAAAGTTTTCTTATAAGCATTGGGACACTGATACGGCTTGTATCTCTTCTGCCCCATCTATTTCCACCTATTCTGGTTTTTTTCTTGTCTATTAGAAGTCATTGGTTCCTAGAAACAGACTAGATGCCCCTCAACCAAAGAATGGATAAAGAAAATGTGGTACATTAACAAAATGGAGTATTACTCAGTAGTAAAGAACAATAACATCATGAAATTTGTAGGCAAATGAATGGAATTAAGAAAAAAGAAATCCTGAGTGAGGTAACCCAGACCCAGAGAGACAAACATGGTATGTACTCACTCATAAGTGGGTATTAGCTGCAAAGTGAAAGGTAACCTGGTTACAACCCACAGCCCTACAGAAACTAGCTAACAAGGAGGATAATAAGAAGGATGCATGGATTGCCCTGGGAAGGGGAAATGGATGAGATCGCCTGGGTATATGGGAGGCAGGTATAAGCGGAAAGGGATAGAAACAGGAGGTATCTGGATGGTTGAGTTGGGGAAGGGATGGAGAGAGAGAGCAATGAAAGAGATGTCTTGATAAAGGGGACCATTATGAGGTTAGGGAGAAACCTGTGGCCATGGAAATTCCCAGCAATCTACAAGGATGACCCCAGCTTAGACTCCAAGCAACAGTAAAGAGTGAGCCTGAACTGTCCTCCTCCTGTAATCAGATTAGTTACCACCCTAATTGTCATCATAGAACCTTCATCCAGCAACTGATGGAAGCAGATGCAGAGATCCACAGTCAAGCATCAGGCCAAGCTCCAGGAGCCCTGGGAAAGAACTGAAGAGAAGGGAAAGGAACTGGACACGTCAGGGGTGTAAAAGAAAGATTCTGGCCCCAGACTTTCCAGCCTAGCCCCAAGGTTTGGAACCACCAGCAGCCCTGCTTTGGCCTATAGCTCAGGCAATTTGCTAGCTAGCTCTTGCATCTTAATTCAACCTATTTTCATTAATCTGTTTAGTCATGTGGCTTGGTACCTTTTCTCAGATCAGCATGGTTATCTTTCCTCTGTGTCGGCTGGTGTCTTTCTTGGAGTCTCTCTAGTGTCTCTGTTCTTCCTGTTCCCAGAGTTCTCTTAGTCTGGTAGCCCCGCCCACACTTCCTGTCTGGCTTCTACCAGTCTGTGTTTCTATTAATCCCCTAGGCAGGATAACTATTTACAATGTAACAGAACAGGATCCCACTACATTATGGGGGTCAAGATCATGATGAGAAACCCACAGAGACAGCTAGCCTGTGCTCCTGGGAGCTCACAGACTCTGGACTGTCATAGGCCCTCCATATGTGAGTGACAGTTGTCTAGCTTGTGTCTGGTCGGACCCCTAGCAGCGAGACCAGAATCTGTCTCTGATACATAAGCTGGCTTTTTAGAATCTATTCCTTAAAGGGGGGGGGGATGCCTCACTCAGCCTTGAAGTAGAATGGAGGAGCTTATTCCTGCCTCAACTTGACATATCATGCATAATAGACTCCCATGCTTTACCCTTTATGAGAAATAGATGGGGAGTAGAAAGGAGGAAGGAAGGGAAGTGGAGGAGAGGAAGGAGAGAAAACTGTGATTGGTGTGTAAAATATATATGTAAATGAAGTTCCTGGTTTCTCTTCCCCCTGGGTTTTCTATGAGCCTTTCCCATCTTTCTTTTCCTAATTAATATCTATCTTACCTTCAAGCAAAGCTTACGCGTCAAAGATGCATCATTGAAGTGCCTCAAAAGAATTCAAGTCCTCAGGACTTAAATCTATATAGTATTCAGCACTTTTGCTCTTATTGTACATTGACTTACATGCTTGCCTGTTATCCTTGTCACTGTTCTAATGCTGTGAAGAAAGTCCATGACCACAGCAACTCTTATAAAAGAAAGCATTTAATTAGGGGATTGCTTATTGTTTCAGAGGTTTAGTCCATTACTACCATGGCAGGAAGAATGGAGGCATGCAGGCAGGCACTGAGCAATAGCTAAAACCTATATCCAGAGAGAGAGAGAGAGAGAGAGAATGAACCTAGGCCTGGTGTGGGGTGTGAGAAATGGATGGGGAGTAGAAAGTAGAAGGGGAGAGAACTGGAGGAGAGGAAGGAGGGGAAACTGTGGTTGGTATATAAAATTAATTAACAAATGAAATTCCTGGTTCCTCTTCCCCCTGGGTGAATGCTCAAAATTCCCCCCTCCAGTGACACACCTGCTCCTATGAGGCCATACCTTCTAGTTCTAATCCTTCACAAGGAGTGACAATCCCTAGTGACTAAGCATTCAAATATATGAGTCCATAGCAGGCATTCCTATTCAAACCACCCATCATGATTGTTAATTCCGAGTATGAAAAAATAAAGAGCACTGTACCTCTTTTATTTATTATTATCTCCTATCATCCTAACCTCATTGCTTTTAATCACCTGTCATCAGCCCTCAGGAACTCAGAGTATAATGGCTCCACATGCTTTGCAGGAACGTAAGGTATAAATGGATCTACTGAGCTAGGGGCTCAAAATAACTTCCATGCTTTTTAAAAAAAGACAAAAAAGGGGAGTCCAGGCTCTTGACTGCCCACTCCCCACATGCAGAAGGAAAACAATTACTGGGTTAAATAGTATGGGACAAAAATATCTGGCTTGCTGTGCAGAAAGCACTAACCCTGCTTCTTCTTGAGGCTAAGCACTCTGGTCACAACCAGCCAAGACCAGTAACTATTCCTTGTCTACTCTGTACTCAGAATTACAGTCTATTCTATTCATTCTTTCATTCCAAAGCACTCATAGGATGCCATTTCTTGTCATTTTTTTTCTGCAAAAGCACTATCAAATGCTGTGAGGAACAGGCAATGGCTAATAAGAGCTCCTATTTGTAGAGAGTGTACCATGTTCCAGGACCATAAATTGTTAAGTGGCAATTTGCAAGCAGCACTCCAAGTAAATTACCCTTTTGTGAAGAATCAAAGCCTTCACAACAATTCAAAAGTAAAGGAGTAAGAAGGCCTCTGTGATTAACATTATGCCTTTCACGTAAGTCAAGTCAAAAGCATTGAGAACACAGAGGTTTAAGGGTCTAATTAAAATCTACTCTTCTAAGGGTCTTAATTATGTATAGAACATGAGACAAGCAAGAGCTCCCATTGCCAAATACACTGCTATTGAGTATCTGGATCAGAAAATCCCAGAATCCTCATTCAAATCATTTAGAAGATATTTTTTGCCATTGTACATTTGACTGATGTCTAAAGTCAACTTTTCCAGTCTGGTTAATCCATGGCAAAAAAGCAAAATAAAACAACAACAACAACAAAACAACTAATCAATTTTACCCAATGTATACTCATCTAAATGCCTCGCAGATTTAAATATTGTCTACACTAAAGTGACAAAGCCAAAGTCCTATCTTCAAAGTTAGGCTATTGCGAGATTCCTGAGGTTTAAGAAAGGCCATAAGAGATTCTGAACAGAAACAGGGCATACAAAGAAACCAGGAGTCAGCCTGTCTGTGAGCGAAGAGCAGGAGTACTGTCCACAAGGACCTCTTTATGGAGAGACACTTAGATCAGTGGGTTTTATTTTGGTTTGTTTACATTAGGGTCTCATGTAGACCAGGCTAGTCTCAAATTCTCCATATAGTTGAGATTGAGGCTGGCTTTGAACTCTTCCTGATCCTCCTGCCTCCATCTCCGGATTGCTGGGATTATAGATGAAGATAACTAGGCTCAGCTCGAGTTGAGTCCTCAAAGATGTATTCTTACAGCAGGTAGAAGGAAAAGGAATATAAACAAAGACACAGAGGCATAAGATATAGAAGGCTGGAAAATCATGAAGGCCAGATGTACCCCGTGAGAGCCATGAAATAGTGTTTCCTAAAACAAGTTGGTTTTCAAACTTGTGGATAAAATGTTCACAGAAATACTGTTGACAGTAGTCAAAGGATGTGAACAACCTAAATCTCTCTCAGATGAAGAAAAGAGTCTTTAATGTAGCATAACTAAACAATGAAATTGTATGAAACAATGAAAAGGAATGCATCTTAACATACACCATGACACAATAAGCTCTGAAACTGCAATAAGTGAATAAAGCCATGCACAAAAGGTTGTTAATTGTTTATGTTCATTTGTTAGCAAAATCCAGCATATGCAGATTCTACTCCTAAAGGAAGCAAGTTAGCAGCACTAGAGGAATGAGGGACGCTAGTTTGGTGAGTTTCCTTGAGAGAGTGAACAATACCAGAACTAAATACTGGTGATAAATGTCCAATGCTCTGAATAAAAGAAACAAAACTGAATCACATTCTTTAAATTGTAAAATGCATGTTGCATATATTTTACTACATAAAGAAAAAACAAAAATATTAAGTTTAAAGTAAAAACATAAGAGCTTAAAAAATAAATGAATAAAACAGTCTGATAACAAAAAGACTTAAAATTACTCTCCATATGACCAAGTTTTCAGGCCTGCACTACAAAAGAAAGTGTTATCTAGGTGTTGATTTAATATTTATTATATATATGAAATATATATGAAATATAATGCTGTGTGTGTGTGGCATGAGTATATGGTCAAATACACTTTTCCTTTCCATATAAGCTTTTGGAGAACTCTAGGTCTTAAAAATGCCTATCTCACTATACATAAGCCTTGAAGAATTTTAAATTAAAATTACCTTGACAATAAACTGAGTTTGATATACATGGGGCTTTCATGTGGAGTTTGATAATGAAGATTTATCAAAATATTTTTAAAATCCAGTACTAGTCAGAGAAGAGAAAGGGCAGTGTGGCCTTGGCTTCAGGTTCTACAGTGATGCCAATGGGAAAAAGAGAAAATGGCACAGGAGGTGTCGATGGAGAAAGAGGCTCTGGTCATAATGCACGAAGAACTATTTGTCAAGAGTGAAGTAATATTTCTCAAGCAAAGACTTCAACAGTAAAAATAGGTTTGGAAAACATATTAATTAAAAGTTAAAATTAATATAATCTATCCTCTCACATTTGTGAGTGAATGTGATTAAGGCAACAAATAATGCATCCACTGAAGAAAACGGGAGAGGAAAAGGTCTTTGGATGGTAGGACACAAGGTCAAAGCCACTGGAAGAAAGGAGATGTGCACACCTATTGCCCAACCTTAGAAAGCATATCAGAAGAGATGAAGCTATGTTTGGAATTAAGTGTAGGAAGCATATGGCAGTTCATTGTTTGGCCATATGAAAACAAAAAATCAATCAAATTATCACTGGATAATTATCACAAAAGTAAAGTCAATACCATGAGCTCATGTCTTTTCTTTTTTAATAGAAGAAAAATATCAGTTCTTCTCTGGACAGTGGTCATGGGGACTTCTAAGATACACATGGAAAATATTCAGCTCTAGCCCAGAATATTATGTGTGTTCAGAAACACATCCATGTATTATTGCCGCTAATGTTCTCTGTCCTGCCATCAGTCTGGTTTGCCAACCAGTGTAATGAGAAAGTACATGCAATGTTTGAAGCTGATGTGTGCACAGATTGCTTTTTAACCGTGTGACTCAATGAACAATTACTCAAGATAAGAGATGTATTACTAACACTGATCTATTTCTTAAATCTTATCTTAAATATAAAAGTTTATATTGTGGTAAATTTTCAACTGAGAGTTTAACTTGCACTTTTGTTTTTAGTGTCTTAAGTGTACGAGAAAAGGATGAAGTATCACTCTACTTTCTAGAAGGGAAGCCAGATATTCAGATCATATGACCGAGTATGTGGATATGTCATGGCCACAGAATGTGTATGACAATGAGGAACAAGGGCAACAGTGACTATTGTCGACTTGGAAGAAAAGGTTGTCCTCATTTCAGAGCCAAGTGCCTGGAAGATCTCTGTTCCAAGTGGAGAAATGCTCCCTGCCAGTAGCAGCACTCTCCTTTTCATAGCTACACCCCTAAAATAAGAGCAGCACCCTACACATGGAGACTTGGTCACTTCCTGGGAATGAATAAATGAATAATTGGATTATAAAGTTCCCAGAACTCTTTGTCATATAGGAAGAAAAGAAAGCAAGGCTCCAAAATAAGCGACATTAATTTTCCAGTGATTGCAACTGGGGAGGAATTCGAATGGATTCTCTTGAACATTGGAAAATGTTTAAAAATGGATGTATGAATACTCAGTTAGTTTTAGCAGTGCTTTCTGGTACTGTGATAACAAGACTAAAGGAAATTAGGAGAAGAAAGAGTTTATTTGGCTTCCACGTCACAGTCCATCATCAAGAAAAGCCAGGGCAGGGACTCCAGCCAGGAACCTGGAGGCAGATACTGAAGCAGAGACCATGGATCATCTCTGGTTACTGGCTGGCTTCCTTTGTCTAGCTACCTTTCTTAGACAACCTAGGTCCACTTGCCCAGAAATGGCTAGGCCCTCCCACATCAACCAACAATCAGGAAAATGCTCTTAGATGTGCCCACAGGCTAATCTCAGCAATTCCTCAGTTGAAGTTCTTTCTTTCCAGGTGACTCTAGGTTTGTCAATTTGACAGCTGATGCTAACTATGATGCTTACCAATCAAATGTCAAAACACTGAAATAATATCCAGACAGAGACTGGACACAGATGCAGCAGGTCTATGTGGGGTTCAACATTAGTCTAGAAGTTATGGTCATTTTATGCCACTTCTTGAAGAACTGATGGAAATATTCACTTCATGCAAAAATACACCTGGAGACAACAAAATAATTAAGAGTTTCTACAAGGAAGAAACGGAGGTGAATGGGTTTTCAAAGCAAGAAGAATCTGAGTCTCCCTTTTGACTCACTCTGAATTTAGCTCAATTTATCTATTTAAAAACACTCATTAACTTTTCCATAAAGAACACATACACACACACCAACCAATCATGCATTGGGTTAGTACTTTAATTCCTTGCTAACAAACTTGATGAGATGAACTTTGATGTGTTTGAGGATTTGATGATTAGTTTTCATTGTCCTCTTTAACACAATCTAGAAACAACTGAAAAGAGCATCTCCATGAAAGATTGTGAGGTTGGTTTGTGCGAATGTCTGTGGGAGGCTGTTTGGATTACAGTTAATTGATATGGGAAGATGCAGCCCACGGTAGGTGGGGTATTTTCCTGGGTTTGGGTCCTGGGTTGTATAAGAGTAGGGAAGGTGAGCTGAATGGTGGGCACGTGTGCATTCAGTCTTTCTCCTCTCTTGACTGTGATTGTCATGGCTACTTCAAGTTTCTGCTCCGACGTTCCACAGTGATGGACTACAACCTGGAATTGTGAAATAAAATAATCCCTTTCTCCCCCAAGTTGCCTTTTGTCACAGTATTTCATCACAGAAGTGGAAATAAAAGGACACAGTCAGTCCCCTCTATGTTGATGGAAGATCACAGTGGCAAGAGTGGCATGTAGCTGTCACACTGTACCATGAAGCAGAAGAGAGAAATGAACACATGCCTTGTCTTTCTTTCTCTTTTATTCAGTCCGGGATCCTAGCCCAGGGGATATTACCACCTGAAGCCTGGATGGGTCTTCTGTCCTCAGTTAAGCCTCCCTGGAAACCCCCTCATGGATGTGCTTAGATGTGTATATTTCCTAGGTGATTCTCAATAGAGACAGTTGATGACAAAGATCACCACAGTTAGATTAGTCTAAGGGCACTATTTCTACATGGTTTAGGGAAGGCTAGGACTGTGAGAAGGCTATGAATTTTTTTAATATATCCAGATGTTTCTTAGATTTGATGAATTCTGAGAACTGATGAATAGGAATATTTTTACTGATAACAAAGGAAATGATACTGAAGGAAAAGATCAAGAAAGAGGCACTGCAGTTCCCAGGATAAGGAAGCAGGAGGAGAATGACAGGTCAGATATCTTGGACACTACTGCAGAATAAAGAATGGATCTCTCTGTCTGGAATTCAAAGGTGTGGGACCAGGAAGACAGGGCCAAAGGAGAAGGAGAGAAAGTTAATGCTTCAGTGGCTGAAATATTCCTAGGTGTGTGTGTGTGTGTGTGTGTGTATGTGTGTGTGTGTGTTCATATTTATGAGGGAGTGGGTGCACACATGTCACCATGCAGGGAGGAGTTGTAGAGGTCAGGTGTGCATTCATTCCTCCCCTCTTGACTGTGTTTGTGAACAGGACCTCTTATTTTTCTGCTGCTCACAGTAGACAAGCAAGTCCAGTGCTCATTCTCCTAGGAGGGACTTTATGGGATTACAAACCTTTGTGCTACTTCTTCGTGGGTTCTGGGGATCCAAACTCAGGCGATTAGACTTGGAAGGTACATCGTTAAACTACAAAGCCACCCCCAGCCCTATAGGGGGACTTTAATCAGACTCAGAGAGATATGAATACTGAAGAGGAAACAGATTTGGATTCAAACAACTTCATTCTGTATCTCACTGGAAAAGTCACAGTGTTTCTTTGAACTTTATACTTTTGGTACCCAATGATGGCATTAATTTTGAAATCTAACTTTCATAAGAAAAGGCAAGGCTTTTGCCTGAGCTGTAATGGAAAATCTGTATTGCAGTAAAGTTGTAATATGTTGCTTCTGAGGCATTGGCCATAGAACCTAGTTCTATGTAGCATACAGCAGGCACTTAAAATCTTCAGAAGAAACTGTTAAAAGTATAATAAAGTCATTGGTGGTAGAATTAAGGAAAGTAATCTCTAATCCTTATGTTTTGCCATAAAACAAAATTCTCTTAAAAATACCATCATTTCCAAAGCAGAATGGATTTAATCATCACGGTTTCTGAACATTTATATTTTGTTCAATAAAAGTCACTCCTGAGACCTTACCAAATCGCATCCAATATTGTTCTTACTAAGGCACAAGAGGAAGACAAACTGTATAATAGTAGCTCCAACTTTTCAGAACACTGAATAAATACTTACTGAACACCTATATGGTTTGAAAGAGCCTGCGTTTGCTAAGAAGTATTCCATACTTTCTGCTTTTTAGAGATGCAACATGGATAGAAAATGACAATTGGAACTAGAATGTATGCAAATCAGATACATCAAATGCATGTGAATTCTCTACCAGAAAAACAGACAGTAAAGGACATCAAATGGAGGAAGAGGGAGAGGTGGCTCAGCAGTTAGGAGCACTGACTGCTCTTCCAGAGGACCGGAGTTCAGTTCCCAGCACCCACATGGCAGCTCACAATTGTCTGCAGTTCCATTTCTCAGTTCCAGGCAAATTAATTAATTAATTAATTAAAAAATAATGGCAAAATTCGAACCTTGAGCACAAGCAGAAGCGAGACAAACAGCTTAGAGCTGGCATGCCTTAGGTCTTAGTCCATTTCTGATGCTGGTTCTGCATCACCATGAATGGGTAAGCTATTTAAGAAAGAGGCTTGTCAGAGTCCTGAGGTAGGAAAGAGCATCACAGTGTGTGTATATGTGTGTGTGTGTGTGTGTGTGTGTGTGTGTGTGTTAGAGAGAGAGAGAGAGAAAGAGAGAGAGAGAGAGAGAGAGAGAGAAGCAGAGACAGAGACAGAGAGAGGCAGAGAGAGACAGAGAGAGAGACAGAGAGAGAGAGAATATGTGTGTGAGAGAGAGGTCTTCCACTTACAAAGACACCAGTTTTACAAAGAGAATTTCACTCTAATCTGATTCACATACTGAGAACCCCACCTTCTAAATCTTATCCTCAAATCAAGTGTCTACCCTCTTGGTATCTCACAATTGGTATTAAACATCAAAACATGAACCCTTAGTTGTGGGGGCTTGGATGCATAAGTAAATTTGTTCCAGGTAAATGAAAAAGCTGGGAGTGAATTCACAATGTGGGGTTAGAAGGCATCTCTTAATTACTAAGAAAATATTTAAAGTGTATGCAAAATTGTATGGGCTGAGGAAGAAATTTTTATCCAGTTGGAAAATAATGGCCAAAAATCTTTGGAGAAACCATAGCTGAGTTTTAAAAGAGTAGAATTTCATTTTGACATATGTGGAGTAAAAAAGGAGGGTCATTCCAGACTGAGAGATCAGCACCTAAAACACTGAGACATATAAGACCATGGTGTGTTAGAGAACCATGGAAAATTTATCTGATCATCCTCAACTCATGGATACATCATGGCGTGAGCAAGTCATACTCACTCTATTCCATTTTGTAGAGAGATGACATTGGAAAAATATTAGAAAGAATGCCATGTCTAGAGTTCCTCCAAAGACATTTGGACCTTACAGTCAATAGTAAGACACAGATGGATAGCTACGGAAGAACCATGATCCAAGAAAATAGCAGTCAGTCATGTGAAGGAAACACTAGAACAGGCAGAAAAACAAGATACTCTGATGTTTCAGTCAAGAGACAAGGAAGAGTTGGGAGAAGAGTGGTAGAAATGAGTATGAATGAACAGCCCTCGGAGGCATGGCTGGGCATGACTGGGTGTAAGTGTCTGAAAGGACATTGATGTTGGAACCAGTCATAAGAAGATAGTCCAGAAAGCAGATATTAATCTTTTGAAAATAATGTAGCAGAGCCACCCCTTCAAGAAGGAGTCCCTAGCAGAATTACTCATCTTCTTTTTTGAACCTTTAACAGCTCCCCAGTTGTAACCAGCTTTCTCAGTATTAGAGACATGAACTTTCTAGAAGTGGGATACTTTAGACCCCATTCTCAACTTAACCATTAACATCTCCTGTCTTTTGCTTGTCATTCCAAACTGACAGGGAGGCTACACATGAATAGTTAAGATATTAATTACTCAATAACCTTTCTCTAACCTTAAGAACATCCAGTGATTACTAAAATGCCTTTATATTTAAAAACACATTTTTATTTACTTAATTTGTGTGTATACATGTATACCCATGAACACATGTGGTAGGAATGTTCATCTGTATGCTGTAAATAAAGGAACTGTTTTGGCCATGGTGGGGCATTGTAGGTAGGTGGGGAAATTGAGATTCAGGTAGGAGGAGGGCAGAGTCAGGCAGTCTCCATCCAGCCGCCCAAGAAGAAGCATGTAAGACTATAGGTGAGCTAGGGACCACAAACCATGTGGTAGATAAATTAATTAAAATGGGTTGAATTAAGATGAAAGAACTAGCTAGCAATGTACCTGAGACACAGGCCAAACAGGATGAAATTAATATAAGTGTCTGAGTCATTTTGGGGTGGGGAAGCGGCTGTGGGCAGGTCAGACCTCTGGCCATGTGGGGTCGGAAACTTCATACAACAAATACATACGTCACTGTGCATGTGGAGCTCAGATGCTAATGTAGCTAATGTAGGGAATTCGAGTCTCACCTTCCAGTTTGGGTTCCGGGGATTGAACTCATATTCTGAGGCTTGGCAGTAGATGCCATCACCTACTGAACATCTCAAAGGCCAGTGTTCCTCCCTTATTTATTTCTTCAGTTCCTTGGCTGATAAAAATCATTTATTGCTTCACTCTTTAAAACAGAACTTGTGTCTAAGAAGCAGATTCAGGAGCTGACCCCAGGAGATAGATGTCACTAGTTCCTCCTCCAGCCTTTCTGTATTTACTTTTCCCTATCCCAGAAAATGCCCTTGGGTCCCTACGCCCAGGACAACAGAGTTTTGAGAAAGTCACTACCCTCTAGCTTCTTCATATTGCCTTCCTTCCAACACTTGCCTCCCAAGAGAGTCTGGACCTTTGCCTGTGATGATAATATGACTTTTTGAGGAGTGTAGTTCAGAAAAGACAGGCAATGAATAAAGTGTCCAAGGGTTCACACAGTGAAGACACTAACTTCACACAGGGAAGACACCACAAGGAGGTGGAAAGTAGGAGATTCAGAGCCTTCTGAGTGTGAAAAATTTTGAGAATTAACTATGGTGGAAGCTCGTTCTCTCTACTTCACTAGTCCATTTCTATCACAAAGACCTTTACCAACCCATGTCCCTGCCGCCATAATCTGCCTTACCCTAGACCTAATGACAATGGTGTTAGCCAACCATGTACTGAACTGCTGAAATCATGACCACAAAAATCTTTGCTCTTAAATTGATTTTCTCTGATATTTTGTCACAGTGATGAAACAGCCTAACATAGTCATAGACCCAGATGGTGACAGCAACATCTCCAGGCATCCTTCCTCACAGGACAACAACTGAAGAAAATAAAGTCTTCTCTTTCCACAGTCAGAAGACTTCTGGGTCCACTTCCTATGTACCAGAACATCATCATCAACCACCGTTCGCTACCAAAGAAGCCAGGAAAATAACAGCCACCCTTAGCAACAAAGAAGCCAGTAAAATAACAGCTACCGTTAGCTATCAAAGAAGCCAGGAAAATAAGCCACCCTTAGCTACAAAGAAGCCAATAAAATAACAGCCACCTTTAGCTACCAAAAAAGCCAGGAAAATAACAGCCACCCTTAGGTACCAAAAAAGCCAGGGAAATAACAGCCACCCTTAGCTACCAAGAAAGTCAAGAAAATGAGGACCTGATAACTGGAAATAGGATTAATAGGTAGCTACATGGGTATCAGTAGGCTTAAAGACCACTAAGGATGAACTCTTAGCTCATGTCAGCTTTGGACTTCATTGACCTTTTGCTAGGTAACATCAATTTTAGGAGAAGCATCCTAATTGCTCCTTCTTAACATTTAAAATACTATACGAGAAGGAAGAGGTACCAAAGATTTTTTAAAGCCAATTAAGAGGAAGTTGTTAGCTATTAGTCAGAAGAATAAAAACTGAATTCTTCTCTGGGTAGAGACGACATTCTAAACTGGCCCCAAAGATTGGAACATTACATTTGACTACTTCTGAACTGAATTGGCAAGGACCTCGTTTGGAGACACCCTTCACAAAAGCTAATACACCTTGAAGACCTACTAAAGAAATTGGAGGAATAATTGACCCCATAATGTACTTATACATTCCAAAAACCAATTCATCAGTGCTACTGCTTACAGATCACTGTTTTCCTACTCTCTGGGTTCTAACCAAAAGGCATAATTTTTCCCTTATTTCTTCCACCTCTTTTGATACAAGCCAAAATCCTAAGCACACTTGCCCTGACACACAGGACATTCTCAGTCCTTGTCTGGGTACTCATCCCACCCTGCTGGAGTACAGTTGCTCACTGATGTCGTCTCTGTTACTGAGTCTGCAGCTTTCTTGAACCTTTACTCAAAAGGTACCATTATCCCTTCTTCTCCACCTCCCAGCAGCAGCTAAGTTTTACAGCTTGACTTCTCTGTTCCTCCCAAACGCTAATAAAATGGACCTTGAACTCTTTTCAGAATCTACTTTTAAATTTTTCTTTATCAGTGAGACCAAGAATCCACAAAAGGGGATAACAAATTCCAGGATAAGAGACTTTCCATGACTGGCTACTACCATGGTGTATCCACAAGCCAAGTATGTTAGAAGATGGTCAAATTCAGGATGTGGTAATTAAAAAGTAGTCATGGCTCTTGAGTGAGTAACCAATCTTGCCACAAGTGCTTTTTGTATGTGAATGTGCATTGGTGGTGCTGGTGGTGCTGGTGGTAGTGAAGTGTGTATGTATGTGTGTGTGTTATAAGAGTTGTATGCAAATATGTAGGAACATGCTCCCTGTGTACTAAAAGAGGTTGTATTTTCCTTGATCACTTTCCATTGCATTGTCTGAAACAGGACTTCTCACTGAACTGAAAGTTCACTCTGAGTTAGTCTAGCTGGTCAGCAATCTCTTAGTATCTGCCTGTCTCTACACCCAACACATTCCCAATGCTGATGTTAGAGGCATGTGAAGCCATGCCTACAATTTTATGTGGGTACAGAAGACTTGAACTAGTACAAATAACTTTCACCTGCTCAGCTACCTCTCTAAGCCCTGCTTTTTTTTTTTTAGGATAATGGAAACTACTTTCAAGACTATAGGAAATCAGAGGATAACACTGTGATACTCAAGCATGAATGTATTATTTTATAAATCCCTTGTTCCTTCTCCAAAAGTCTCATAAGGGTGTGGTTAAGTCCAATTTCTTTTTTCAGGACTAGGACAATATTCTGAGTTTGTGAGCTTGGCAGTTAGATGGATCTTCACCCTCCAAGCAGAAGGAAAGAATGACTCAGAGTCAGAGGTTTACAATTCAGACCAAGAAGTCTAGCAAAGCAAGATGGTGAAGCAATCTCAGATAAAGTAGGACTTCCTCATTCCATTTTACAAAATAATTTAATACTTCCCACCACCTCATGAGGTAATGATTAAAATTATCTTATATATAAGAAAACCTAACAATTGAAGTGTTGAGTTGATCCAACTTATACAGTAGTAGTATGTGAAAAAGACAGTCTTAGGAGTTCATGAAACATTCTGCCTCAGCTAAACCACTGTAGCAATCTCTAACCTCACTCCCTGACATATTCACACCCCTGTTCCAGTGTGATCTTCATCTTGAAGAATTTTTGTCCAATTATACATGACTGCTACCATCCTGCCCTGTCTTACATTGTGTTAGCCTTCTCCTCAATTTTGGGTTTCTAATTATTTTTGTCTTTTATTCTTTCTAACTCCAGGACTGATGGAATGCCTTTTTGTACAGTATGATACCATTGAATAATAAAGGAACTGTCTTGGCCTATTGCAAAGCAGCTCAGAGGCAGGCAGGAGTTCTTAGCATAGATAAAGGAGGAAGGGCAATGTCAAGGGAGATGCTGGGAGCTGCTATCCAAGGTAATAAGATGCAAAAAACCACAAGTAAGCCATGAACCATGTGGTAATACACAGATAAAAAAAAAGTTTAAAGAGCTAGCAAGTAATGAGTCTGAGCCATAAGCCAAACAGTTTGTAATTAATATAAGCCTTCGTGTGATTATTTGGGGCTAAGAGATTTCAGGACTGCAGGTCTGGACCTCGAGCCAAACAGGCCAGAAACTTCAGATCACACAGGAGTTTTTTCACAGACCATTTTCTCCATCTAAAAGGTTATGATCCTCTCTGAATCCAACCTACCAATGGATTTTACTCATCCTGCAGATCATTATTTAAATATCACAATGTGTTCAACTGGAGAAAACCTTCCTCTATACTCAGGCCCGTTCCATTCTGACAAGTCACAGCAGGTCTGATATACCTCACTAGATTATTGACCCCACTAAAGCTGTCTTCATGTTTTATTCATTTATGTATCATTAGTGATGAGACCAGTTTGTTTTTATTGCAATATCCCTTACATTTTTATTATCACAAGTTTGGTGCCTTGGCTAAAATTAAATGTAGTATTATGCCTGAGTATGTGTGTATGTGCATGTGTACAATGAGTGTAGGTACCCAGGAAGGCCAGAAGAGGGAGTTAGATCTCCTAAAACTAGAGATACAGATGGTTGTGACCAGCCATGTGGGTGTTTAGAATTTAATCTGAGACCTCTAGAAGAGTAGCTAGGATTTTAAGCCCTGAGCCATCCCCGGCAGGTGTAAGTTTTAAACTCAGGGGTTGTTCCTTAGGGAAGTAGACTGTTGGTGAAATAGAACATGGTCTTTGGTCCATGTTTCAAAAGCTGATTGTACCACCACATAAGTGGAAGCACAATTTCTCTAACCAACTTCTTCACTATAGTGAGAGTAACTGACAATAATGTCCTAGTGACTTAGCAGCTAAGAAACCTGAGATCTTTCCCAGGTACAGCTTTGTCAAAGTGCATGAAAAGCTAACACGATCACAAAAATGCACAGCTGAGGTCTAGCAACTATGCCTCTTCCCACCAGGTTTGCCCCAGGCCTCAGCTTTCTTCTCCACCACTTAGCTGCACAGGTGCCACCACGTGGAAGGCTGTAAAACTGCCACACTGAGCAAGAGGGCTAGGGATTACTAGAGACTTAGGGAAGGAAGGGGTAGAATGAGCACAGCTCATGTTAAGTATCAACTAAGGACAGACTCTGCCCCACATCTGTTCATTCTGTGCCTGAGTTAAATCTGGATCTACAAGGAAGTAAACTGAGGCTTGGGAGAGGTTCAGTGTCTCATTCATGATCTCAAAGCAGCTGAACACTCCTACCAAGGCTTCATTCCTGCAGAGAATTTGTTTCTAACACCCAGGGCACACTTCCTCACTCTGGTTTCTGTGCAGGTATGCACTGAAAGTTCCATCCATCATGATTCTTTAGAGTCAACTTGACCCTGATGTATGTGGGAAGAACTGGGTATAATAGTAATATTTGAGCACAGTGTGTTTAAGATTAATGAAACATTTAAAAATAAATTTTTGGAATTTTATTTTTTTAAAAAACAGCTGCATGCTGCTTAAGTGTAAAAATTAACCCTGAATTCTAAATAATACAAAAATATTGGCTACAAAGGGCTTTTTTGGTTTGCCTTTTAAAAAATGAATTTCTTTTTAATGTGTTGCATGTGAATAAATTAAACACGGTCATTACCATCCTCTAATCCTAAATGAAATGACAGGAAATAAAGGGTTAGATCCAGGAAAAAGAAGACAAGGAAACTGTCCCTTCTCTGAGATGTTGCCCCAGACATAGGTCTGAAGTGAGATGAACATTGGACATTTCACACAATAGACCCTCTAGGATCCCTGAGAACTTGATTCACCCACTGCCTTACCTGAGACTCCAGAGATGCCTGTAAGAATCCTACTCTAGGCCTATGCATTTGGGTTCTCTGAGGATGCTGTGTGGGAGCCAATGTTTTCACAAGGGTTCTAGATACTCCAATCCATCTCACCCCATGCCCTGACATTAGCCTGATGAACCCAAATATTAGCTTACTCACTCCAAGGACATACTAGTTTTCATATACCTCGGAATGCTTAAATAATAAATATATAAATAAGCAGTTTATCTTAGAGCCCTATATGTGAGGGCATTCCCTGTTTCAACATGAGGGAAATCAAATACTAAAATATCTACCACATCCTTGCCTTTTACAACCAGGGAAGGAGTAACTTACTTACTATCTTGCACTCAGGAGAGAGACCAATAGTTAACAATCCACCAGCAAGGGGGGTTTTCAGCTGTACATCTTATGTTTGGTTTCTTGGGGCTTACATCGGGTAGGAGTTCACTGAAATTGAGGGTCATGCCCTTATACATCAGTGACGAGGATGTGCAGGTCCCCAGGTTTACTAAAGTCTCCATTAGGTGAGCTCTGAGACTTTGATCACCTTGGAAACACATCACGATTCCCAGTGTACCGACAAAAACAAATAATCAAGCACCACGAGAAAACAGGGTTTGGGAGCCTGTGTGCTTGTTTAGCAGGGGAGGGTCCTTGTCACTAAGCCTGGGGACCCAAGTCCAGGCACCAGAGTCCACATGAAGGAAGGAGAGAATCAACTCCCACAGATGTTTTCTGAGCACACATTCTATTTGGTACACAAACACACACACACACACACACACACACACACACACACACACACACTAATGTTAGCAAATGTTTAAGAATATCAGATTTGGTTATTCCCAAAGACAAGTTATAATTCAATACTGTCAGTGACTCAGTGGCACCTATAGTCTTTAACCTGGCAGACCACAAACTGCTATACTTTGAGAAACAGTTAAAAATATTCCATTCTTCCCCCAAAAGAAATGATTTCCCTTATTAAACTAGCCAGGACATTGCTAATGTGTGTAGTTACCATCTATTTGGACAAAGAAGTAGGGATCAGACATCATATAACACTTGTAGAAATCTAATGGGGGGTACAAAACCTATAATCATAGAAGGCATTTTTAACTGTAAAATAAAACGATTATTTTGTTGCATATCTCCCCCCCGTGTGTGTGTGTGCGTGTGTGTGTGTGTGTGTGTGTGTGTGTGTGTGTGTGTGAGAGAGAGAGAGAGAGAGAGAGAGAGAGAGAGAGAGAGATAGATTTTCCAGTTCTATCATTTCCAACACAAAACTTGTATAGCCTGTAGCATTAATGTATTGTTTGGAGAATGATCCTGAAAATGAAACCAGGTGTTTTTGTTTATTCTACCTGATGAGGTTTAATAAACAACACTAATCTATTAATCCACCCCTCTGTGGGTAGATTCAGCTCTGTGGCAAGAAATTCAACCACATTTTCTAAGGGTTCCTACAGTGCGGTGCGAGTACTCCTCCACTGCTCCTGGCTTCTGGGGTGTCATTCCACACTAGCCAGGCTATGAACCTAGTGACCGGGCTATCTACATTCCCTAGGAGCCAAACGCTCAAGTTCTACTCCAGAGCGAACCCGGAACGCGCAGCACCGCGCCAAGGTCCCTCCACCTGTCCGCGGTGCGCGGGACCCCGAGCTCACTCACTTTGCCACTGTCGCTCACGCCGAGGAGGTGATCGCGAAGCACCTCCATGGGGCAGGTCCAGGTGGAGTGGACGAAAGTCCCTCGGAATATGTGCGCCAGCGGCGGAGTCCGAGCCGCACACATGGCAGCAGTGGGGTAGCGCGAATCCACGGGCTAAGGAAGATGCACCGGAGGAGCGCAGAGCGGTCGCTGCGGCTTTGGAGCTGGAGCTGCTGGGGCGCGGGTCCTCGTCCTGCCCCCGCTTTCCCGGGAGATCGCCTGCCCCCTGCAGGCCGCGCCCAGGGGCTGGCTCGCTGCCTCCTCGACGCCAATAGGATTTTTTCTCCTGCGAGTTGGCTCCGGCTCCCCGTGGGGTGTGGTTTTCCTCCCGGCTTTGGTTTTGGATGCGTTAACTCCTTGAGTTATTGAAATCAAGCTGCTTTACATTGTTTTCATTGCGCACCTGAGTAGTCTACACTCGGAGAACCATTCATAGCCTCAACTTGAGCACCAGGTTCTGAACTTGCGCAAACGCGGTGATAAGTGAAAGGTCGGTTTATCAGTCTACCTTGCGGCCGGTTTCCTTTTCCGAGTCTGAAGTTTGCAGATTGTGTTCATTCTTTGCTGGGGTTCTGGAAGCTTGCCATACAGAACTTTACAGGGAACCCTACCACCAAGGGTTAATCTGGATCTCAAAGTCTCTTCCCCTGAGGTCAATGTTTTAGTCCTTGCACCCACCCACATACAATATCAAGGTCAACTTTTCTTGTCTAAGGTAGATGACTCATTGATTCAGTTGTACCAATGGAGAAAACGATGTTCTCGTGCTAAACAGCATCTATGACCTAACCGCATATGGATAGGTATCTAGAGACCATCTGCAAGGCTATGAGCCTGAGATCCTCAACTCTTCTTTCGCTAAAACAGGATTTGGGCTAAATCACTGCAAAGCCTGTCCAGGGTCCCTCCTCAGGCAACAGCCCCAGGTTTTTGTTGTTTGCTTGTAGGCTAAGGATGTTTGGTTGACTGGAGGGTGTGGATACTAGGTTCTCACTGCTCCCCACAGCAATTCTTGTGAATCTGACAAGTGGGCAGCTTGTCATGGCTTTGCCTCAAATTGTAGCTCCATACAGTGACTGTCCTTACTCAAGAGATAATTGCCCCTACCCAGAAGTTCTCATTCCACTAACTCGTCCTTTTCCTGCTACTTCAGTCTCCATCTCCATCCTTATGAAGTTTTTCTATTTGCTTGTTACCATTTCCTTTTAATGTTAACATAGTATTTCTTTGAGAATTTCATAAAATGTACTTTGATCATATCTGCCCATTCTTCCTCTGGACTCCTCCCAGATCCATCCACACCCTCTCTTTTTCTCTGTTTTTTGATTATTATTGCTATTTGTATAGATACATATATATGTTATGCTGTTTGTTGGGTCGATTTAGTTTTTGCTTATATAAATATGTTCTTAGGGGTGACCACTTGGTACTAGATAACTAATCACAGGGCTCATGCCTGGAGAAGACTGAATCTCCCTCCTGATAATTACCTGTAGCTCTTCATCTAAAGAGGACTTGAAATATTTTCCCCATCCAAGCTTGCCCCTTGGCTGATGTTATTAGGTCTCATGTAGGCTACTATATATCTGGGATCTAACGGGTGCAACTTTCCTGAAATGTAGAAGACATGATCTTGAAGCAGACTTCTTGCTCCTCTGGCTCTTAAAAAATCTTTCTACCCCCTCTTTGTGTCCCCTGAGACATTGATGTAAGAGTTGTGTTATGGATGTATCACTTGGAACTGGATACCCATAGGTATTCTTTGCCTTTGGTTAGTTGTGGATTTCTGTAATGGTCTCTGCTGCAAGAAATTTCATTGATGAAAGGTAGGAGTTACACTTATCTGTGGATAAGTATTTAGAATATAAACTTTTTACTACTTTAGTAAAGTGGTGATGGTAGGTTCTCTTCTCTAGATACATAGACTCCCCAGAAAAGGTATTTGGCCAGGTTCACAGTATCAAACCTGAATTACTTCCTATTGAGTAGGCCTTAAGTCCTATTAGACAACTGTTAGTTACCTTGAAAATGTAAGTGCCACTGTTGCACCTTTGGGTTTATGTCATGCTGGTCATTGCAGTTTGTGGGCATCACAGCAGGCTAGCACTGTTGACTGGGTTTTCTCTCCTGGCAGCTTACACAGCTCCTCTTGATAACATGAGAGCCAATCCTCAAAGGGAAGGCTTCCAGGTCAAATCTAGCTTTACTCCTTCAACTTCTGGGTCTGAACTGAGTGGTGTCTTTAGCAACGGGGACTTACATTCAGGTCTGAGAGGGAGCCAGTAATGATGCAATAATCTGAATTGTTTTGTTTTTGTTTTTATGGGGTCTCCTGGACTTCCTGAGCAACAACTTGAAAACAGGTTTCTCATGCCTGGTAATTTATTTTCATTTCTACCATCCACATGCATGTGTACTGGTACACATAACAGAAATGTTAGAAAAACAAAGGGACTGTCCAATGCTTGAACAGTAACTGGTATTCTTTGTGTATTTATTAACTGAATGGGTATACTTTCCTTTTCCTGTAAGTAGAAAACTAATGATGATGTAAGTATCTTCTTTGACTCCCATGTAAGGGTGAGACCTCATTGCAACACCTCAGCTGGTTCTCATCCAAGTGAGCTTTTTATGACACAATGCTGGGTTACATATAAATTATTCATTTATTTACTTCCTTCTCTGACCCTTCACTTTCTCTTCCTAAGGTCTACAGTTACCAACTCATCCAACTTACACTGAACTTTCCTGGTTTCAGTGCAAGCATCTTAATATTTGAGAAAACTCTCAGTTCCAGGCACATGGAGATGGCTGGTCACCCGCCAATGACTCATGGTAGAGGCCATGGCACAAGGGATGGCTTAAGTCATGAGGCAGACCAAGTCCCAGCAAAACTTCACTGAGGTATTCAGTTGCCAGTGTGATTTTACTTTTGGGAGAAGTAGCCAACTGTTATTAAAAAAAAATGACAGTCTTCATTTTTAGGAGTTGTTTACATGATGGGGAGTTTTGTGCTTATACGTCGCCTAAGGAAATATATTCATGTTCCAGGTGAAAACTTTGAAGACCATGGCCTGAAAGGAAAGTCACAGAATCCAGAGTCTTCCTTCTGCCCCCAAGATTCTGATACCAATAGTGTAGATTCAGAGAAATTTCTTGCTCAACTCTCGATACAAGCTGTCACAAGTCTATCCTCCTCTGTGGAACTGACAAGAATACTGAGGTCAGAAATGACACCATGGGCTCATGCGTCCCCATAAACCTGTTCCCACTTTAAAAAAAAATACTCTTACCTAGGGTATGTAGCAAATAAAATGGATGGCAGGGTATGGATTGCTCCAAGAAGGAAGAACTCAGCTGATCATTTTTCTGACTTGGACACACTGTTACCCTATACTGAAGCCTATATAGAGGGAATCAGAATGGTGTGGGTTGATGGAAAAAGAATTTGACACTAGGATTGTTCTTTCTGGGAGCATATGAAAAGAGCAAGCTGCTATTATAAAACCAAGGAACAGAGGAATGTAATAATCAGCCACTTAGTTTTTTTTTTTTTTTTACATTTTGTAAGGCTTGTATTTTAGAAGACATTAAATGATTCTACATGTAACTTGCTTACAGTAAAAAATGTTTCAGACTAACACATTCTAACCACTTGAACAGAGACTGTAAAAGTAGACCTATGCCTAAAACTTGTTAACTTCCTTATTTGACAGATCCAAAGATGTTTCAGATAAAACTGCTCTGTACTTTATTTTTTACCCTGGACATTTAATGCAGAAGTGAAAAAGGGATACAGGGCTCTTTCAGATGAAACTGCCCTTTCTCGGGATCATAGATGAAATGACCTGATGCTTGCAAAATGATTATGTCATCAACATACTCTAAAGAAATCATGTCTCTGACTGGGAGAGAGACAGCTGAAGTGCACTTACTTACCTCTTTCTCCACCAACTCCACATCTCCTCTTCAGAACCTAACCCCTCTGAAGCTAGACATCAGCAGACTCAGAATTGGGAACCCTCCAGGAAACACTCCTCATGCATAATTCTTGGAGACTTCAGCCATGTCACCATTACTTTCTCTTAACTCAGCAAGCTGCCAGTCTTCTGTGTGTCCCAATATCAAGTACACTGGAAACACTCCCTTACCCTAGGCTTGTGTAAATACGAATCTCAACAGGAAATATGCAGGGGGTTTCTGGATTCAGTTGGAAAGAAGGATTAAGGCTTCCAACACATGCACTTCTTCCCTAAAACAGATAGATTTCATCAGTTTTTAATGAAAGAATCCTCAGTTCCAACAGTTAAGACTATATTTGGGAATTATCACATAGCATACACTGTAGCTGGGCACAAAGACACAAGCCTGCAATCTAAGCTACTGGGATACCAAGAGAGAGGACCCCTAGAAGTCCTCAGCTGAGAACCAGCCTAAATACAATGTATTATACAGTTGTGAATATTACAGGTAAATATGTAACCACATGTGAATTATAACACCATGTTAAGTTTATAAAATGCTACCTGTGCTATAATTCAAGTCATGAATGGCTATGAGCATGTAGAATTGAAAAGGAACATCAGAGCAATGGAAAATATTCTGCTGAGATAATGGAATCAGTATATAATTTTGTTTTGATGCTCACTCATGCCATTACCATGTGTTTTATAAGATGAATAAACACTGGGTAGCTTTATATACAGTGAATCAGTCTTAAGCAGAGGAATGGCATGGGTCCTTGGCTGACATGAGTCAGCATCCTACAAGACAAGTTAAGTGTTAGCTCCTTTGGGTAGTACATGACTCTGTTCTATTCCCAGACATGTTTTTGGCACACCGGCTCAGAATGCAAAAACCCAAGAGCCACCCCAGAAGTCATGATCTTCCCACTCATTTCTGACTCTCCACCCTCAGAATTGGGGGCTCCCTGAAATTTTGGATCTCATCCTGGTGTCTCCAGGATACTGAGGTTTGGAGGAAGAAAGCAGAACAAAAATATTCTACTTGCCTTCAGAACATAGTTTTAGCATCCCCAGGGTCCAAGCTCCTTGGACTGGCTACTTTTATGTTAATTTGAGAAAGGCTAGAGTCATTTGGGAAGCAGGAACCTCAATTGAGAAAAATGCCCTCACCAGATTGGCCTGTCAGAAAGACTATTTGGCTTTTTTTTTTTTTTTTTCATCAAAGATTGATGTGGGAAGGCCCAGCACACTCTGGGTGATGCCCTCCATGGACACTTGGGATATATAAGAAAGAAAACTGAAAGAGCCATGAAGAGCAGGCCAGTAAACAATGTCCCTCCACAGTTTCTGCTTCTGTTCCTGACTCCAGGTTCCTGTCCTGATTTTTTTAATAGTGGACTGTGATATGGAACCAGAAACTGGGGGGAAAAAAACCCTTCACTCCCCAAGTTGCTTTTTGTTGTGATGTTTTATCACAGCAATAGAAACCTAAAGAAGACAGCCCTAGATTTCACATTCTTTCAGGAAAAAAAAAAAAAAGAAAGAAAGAAAAAAGAGCTTTGCGTTAGCAGGGAACTTTCCTGAGGTGGCCACTGGTCAAATTTTCAGAATTATTTTCCTTCCCTCTCTCCCAGGCCATGGACCTGCCCTGCCCATGTTTCCTCTCTCCTTTGCATACCTGTACCAGCTGGTATCATGTCTCATGACTCCCCACCTCTAAAAGTTTCAGGCGGGGTAAGCACACTCTGCCCTGTCCATCCAGGGCTTCTGCATCCCTCTGCTCTCTCGGATGGTAAGTGCTTCCTTTGGGATGTTGTTTTTGTTTCCTCACTATCTTCAGAAGACAAGGACCATATCTCCTCCCTTCCTTGCATTCTATTGATCGCCTTTAAATAGTACCTGGTCAGTATGAAGAGCTCAGAACGTTGAGTATGTGAATATCAAATAGCTAAAGAAGGTTGTATTGCCCATATGGTGCTGGCTAAAGGCTATCAGGGCAAGTAGTGAGTTTATGCTAATGATGAGCAATGCATCAAGACCTAGGTCCATTCTTTGCTAACTGGATACG
This sequence comes from Sigmodon hispidus, assembly GCA_004025045.1. Taxonomy (NCBI): domain Eukaryota; kingdom Metazoa; phylum Chordata; class Mammalia; order Rodentia; family Cricetidae; genus Sigmodon; species Sigmodon hispidus. The sequence continues at coordinate 12,278 of PVIH01017941.1, read as the reverse complement.
GACCCCAGTTTCCTGTGTAAAATGTTCAAACATAATTGTCTTTTTTTTTCCACAGGGTTATTTTGTAACCAAACTGGGGTAGTAGAAGGCAAGTCTGTCTAACTAGTCTGGCTCTAGCTCGCAGGAATGAGCTGCAGGGATAATCACATAGCCAGATGCCACAATTGATTATGCTTTCATTTGTACTTTGCCTTGACAATTTAAAGGTTTAGGCCACACTTAAATCAACTTTTGAGGATTGGGGGGGGGGCTTCTGACTCCATGTAAATTAAAGAGAATTGTGATCTTGAGAAATAACTCATCTCAGTTTCTTTATGTGTTTGTTTTTATTGTAAAACTGTAAAAAATAGAATAAATGAAATAGAATATATAAACAGAAGGTGTGTCTTAAGTTTCCACCCACACAGACTTTCTGTGGTTGACTGCGATTGTTCATTGGGTTCAGCAGAAGCCCCCTTGGTCAGTGTTGTGTGTTGGAACACCTCCGGGTTTCACACTGTATTGCATTTCTAACAGTTACTGGTGACACACCACTTGCTAGCTGGAAAGGAAACCAACGTGTGAACAGTAACTCTTGAGAAGAACAGCAATCCAGTCAGCACAGGCCAGGAGGAGCCTCCAGAAGAATAATCCCTGTTTTTATAAGGTGCAGACTGAGAAGAGCAAGCAGGTTAAATTCTAGCTGTGTCTCTCTCCCATCCAGGAGAATTGTCATTGCAGTTAAGTAAATGCCTGACTATTTTATTTATTCTTTTAGTGCAGCTAAATCTATCAGTTTCCATGGCACCCTGTGGTCACCATGGAAACTCTGACAAGCTCATTATGCTTTAAGGGGAAAAAAAGATACACCAAAAATTTGAGGTGGGCTAAATGGATTCCTTTTAAAACTGTATTCTTCTGAGAGGAGCAAATCATAAAGCTCTTGATTTTCCACTTTTGAAGAGAGAGGACAGGTTACCTCTCCTGAGCCCTTCCCCCGTTGCTTCATCTGACAGTTGTTACGTGTCTATATCTCACTTGTTTACTGCTAGTAGAGGGATGGGCCATCTTCGCCCTGTTGATTTTTGTGAGACAATAGTGCCAATACCTAAATATTTTATCCAGAAAGCCTATATTGAGCTTCCCTACCCTGAGTACCATGCTAAGTAGTATGGTTGAAACCTGTGTGCCCCAGATATTGTCCTGTCCATGTGGAATGTCCACTATTCTTTCTTTGTGCCATCTCCATGAAGAAAATAAGTAGCTTTCTTAATGTCACCATAGCGTTGCTCTAGCACAACTGGAGGGTGTCATAGTGTCAGAAATGCCCCATGCCAAATTCTAAATGACATGAACATGATGACTATAACAGTCACTGAAGACCAGTGCTGAAATTACATAATGATAACAATGAAAGCACGTACTTTCTTTTAACATCTTAAAGAAGTCTGCTGTGTAAAAGGAGTTTCTTTTACATTTTGTCAGATTGGAGTGTGTATTTTTTAAAGAGTTGAACATAAAAGAAAACCTCTACCATCTCACTACCTAGATGTCTCATCTGCATTAGTATCCTCATGCTTTTCTCAGGAAAGAAAACACAGTTTAGGTACGTGAAAAATGGTAGCCTAGAGGAAAAGCCACCTCAAGTTTGGAGAAGGGCAATGAGATGTATAGAAATGGCTACATTTCCACCTAAATTTTAATAAAGACAAGGAAATATCTCAATGAGAGTGTTGAATTGTGATTTATATTTATTTCACCCCAAGTAGAGGGAATTTTTCCAGGCTGGATGACTTTAGGGACTCAGTAGACAGAGGTCTCCTGACCAACTCATTGTTGGTGAGGCTCAGGACACAGTTGAGCCAGGTTCTACTTACATCTCTCCCATTGTCACAGTAAGCTTGAGGTACATGTCCCAGCTCTGGGTCACTTTGTACATGCTTGTACTCCAACAAGGCAATATTTCTGCTACCAAGGGACAAACAATAGCTGGTACCTTTGGATCCCCATTCCAGCTCAGCTACTGGCCAGTGGTACTTGGGAAAGTGATTCCGTGTGCTAGGTGGGTAGAGTCTGTACCTATAAGACTGGAGGTCAACATTGCCATTGGCTCCACATACTTCTTCCCAGGGACCTTCATTCTCCTTTTTTCTGGCTCAGATATTAAGTTTCAAGAACATGTTGTCTATCAAATAAAGTAATATAAAATATAGAAAATAAACATTCAACACACCTGGTTTTTCCCAGTCAGAGTTTCTGGCTAGCATAATCTGTGCAGTATCGTGTTGAGTTTTGCTCAATCGATTCAGATGAAAAGCAGAGCCAATCTCTTATTTATCTTTTGCAATCTATCTCTGTTTGGAAGGTTTTATCAAAGCCATGTGAAATGCTAGAATCATCTTAGGGAGCATCTGAATTTATTGGAAATCCTCCTCAGCATTCAGGACACTAGTTCCATAAACAATGAAGTGGGTCCGAGAAGCTACTAGCATGACTTCTCACATTTTGGGAGACTAGTTGTGAATCTTCTTGCCTTAAAATAGAAGAATGCATACATTTCCACTGTGTCACATTGACAACCAAATTCTTCACGATGACACAAATACTTGTCCATGCTAAGTTTTAAGACAGCAGAGAGAGGTCAGTTAGATTCAAGCATTAACCAGCTCAACTGCATACGGCAACCAGCTCAAGGCAACAGTCATCCGATGTAGAAGATGCTCAGCCAGATGCTCAGCTGCAGTGGTCAACAAGCTGAGTTGTTTCACAGATACATCTGAACATCACATTCATTGAACCCATGCTGAATTTGGCCTCTACCCTAGCAGAAAGCCAGACACTGCTGTTACAATAGAAGCTGTGATTTAGTGTCCCCTCTGCATAGAAAGGTAGAAAATTAGTAAGAAACATGAAGACCAACCAACCACACGAAGGTTTTGTTAAAGAACAGGAAAGAAGTTGAAAAATTCTCACCATATTACTTCTTTAAAAATTAAACTTACTTGAATGACTATAAATGAATTTTAAGACTTGTTGAAATATTTCTATAGATTTGATTTTTAATGTCATTCATAAATGACTCTTCCACATGAAACTTAAAAGTCATAATTATATTAGTCTAACCTTAATGGAAAAAGAAAACATTTCTGAAAGGAAATTTTAATTGTTGCTTTTTTAAGTTTGGTGTGTGTTTTCAGAAATGTGGAGTGAGACATAATAAGGTAAAAGCTCAGTAAATAGTAGGTAAATTAATGTGATTTTAGCTATACCAAACTCCAAATCAGGGGGTTCATTTTCCCTCTGGAACATTTAAATAGCCACAATGCAGTACTGGGAAATAGGAAAATCTTCTACTGGGAAATACGCTGGGAAAGTGGAATATGTTACTGTGACCGGGGGCATATATAAAGTGAAAGTCCCCCCAAATGAGTCCAAACTCTGCAGGCCACCTAGAGATGGGAATACACTGGCTTGCAGCCAGTGCCCCCACCGTCACACTGCACACTGGCCACTGTGTTCTGGTGCAACTCCAATCCATGTCTGTCTGTCTGTCTGTCTGTCTGTCCTTGTTCTCTCCCCCAGCCCTCCCCGTGTCCATACATCTCTTCCTTTGCTTCTCTTTTCTTGGTTCATCTCTTTCCATGTCTCCTCTACAACAATACTATTTTAAGACCTCTTCTTTTATCCTCATAAATTCAAAATGGCAGCCCCAGCACCAGTCTTCACATTCTGTCCAATTCAAGTCAAAAGAAAAAGAATGAGATTATATATGAAAGTTCTAAGGTATTGCAGGCATGTGTTTATGTGTGTATATGTATGTGTATATACATATGTTTGTGTGCATAGATGCATTTGTGTTTATGTGTGCATATGTGTATGTACACATGCGTGTGTGTGTGTGTGTGTGTGTGTGTGTGTGTGTTTCCACTTGTATTTTTACTTTAGCCGCCACATTACTTGCCTCCATCGGACTACATACTCAATCTAAAAGGATAAAATACATCTTTTATCAGCGGGGCAATGTGAATGGTGATACTGTGACCTGATTACATGTCTCAGTTCTCAGTTGAGATTGGAGTGCCAGGGACTAAAATATAGAACCTGAAAGCCAGAAGGGAGAGTTACCCTAGAAAAACAAGGATACTATATTATGAAGGTGATTGAATGCTAGCTACCAAAGCTAACAAATGTGTATTAAGGTGAGATGGGTGCAGGTGTCTTTGCTCAGGATTTTTGACTTAACTGACTGTACACAATCATAAAAATGAGCATAAATGTTGATAAAGTATAATAAAATACTTAAAGTACACAAAATAATTATAAGATGTTCTTTTTATCCCTTAATGAATCAAATTTTCTGTCTACAAAATACAATTGCTATGTTTTGTGTAAGAAATAAAAATGACTACGAAAAACTCCCTGAGTTATAAGTTTCACTGAGTGAAATGGCTCCCACAGGTCATTTAGACATATTCCCGCCTTTTGTATCTCAGGCAAGAGTTCATGGATTTGGATGAGAACCTTATTCTCAATGACTTAGATGTAAACCTAATATTTCTGTGTTGTAAGGAACTTCTCTTTCATTTTGTCATGTGTTTCCTTTTGGTGAGCTAAAGTACTTTCTGTGTACAGAAATTATAATGTGATTATTTCCTTTTTCTTCATTTTGCTTTCATTGTTATTGTTACATTTTTATTCATTCTTTGAAAATTTCACGCGTGTATGTAATGTACCTTGGTCATATCCATCCCTGCACCCTCCCTTAATGCCCCTCTATGATCCCCTTTCACATCTCACTCACAGCTTTGTCTTCCTTTTCTGGAGGTTGTAACTAGTTTGATATTGTCCAGGAAACCACAGCTGCTATGCAACAATCCTTTCACATTCTGAGGATGCCATTTCATGGTCTACCTCCCATCCTCTGGCTTTTACATCTTTACATCCTAACTTTCATGATGTTCCTGGGAAGAACAAGTGGCGCAGATGGCCCATCTATGGGGAACACTCAGATTCCTGCTTATTCTCAGCCCTTTGGATAGTCATGAATCTGCATTAATCACTGCTCACTGCAGGAAGAGACTTCTCTGACCAAGACTGAAAGCACCAAGAGGTCACAGATATAATCACTAACATTTCAGGCAGTTTGACAGCAAGAATCATAATAGTTGAGGGCCGGAGTCTAACTTAAAACTCTTTATAACTTGTTGATCATTTTTAACTCCACCATTCTGTAAGATGTCAATGGTTTCTCTCCAAGGGCCCATGACTTTCTTGTGTTTTGACCATGTGGAGAGTACCAGGCACAAATTCTTGCCTCATCCAATCCAGTGAGAAGCTGAGATCTGCCACTATTGCACTAGTTGGCACATCTTCCCTGCAATATTAGTATTGCAGCATACAGGGTTCAACCTTGGCTAAGGCCATTATTGTATTTTCTTCCACAGCGACCAGAGTAGTACCTTCTAGCACTATGAAAGATAGCCAGAGGGCAGAGAGTTTTCTGGCATATTCAAGATTGGTTTCTCTGTGTCCTCCAATAGAAGTATGCAATGTCCATGTTTCCCAGTACTGTACTGTGGCTGTTTAAATAACAGGATCTTAGCATCTAATTTTCACCTAAAACAAATACAACAGCCCATAGTGTTTTGGGTGCCTCTGGGACTTCCCTGAATAATAATTCATAAAAAGAAGCCTGTGCCCAGCCCTGAGATTTTAAAACCCTTGTGTTCTGGGAATAGCACTATCCCTAGTGCCATATGTAGAAAAGTATTCAATGCCCTGAAGCATATAGTATAAAAATATCAGTTTACATTTATCATTACCTCTTTTTCTCACTACATTCAAACTCAAACTGTATATAAAATTCAGTAATTTTGCATTCAGCCAAGTAGCTACACCAAAATGCATGTTTTGAATAAGCCACATCAGAAACCCCTACTTTGATTATTTCTGATCACCAAATTTTTCCCTATTAATCATAAGGCAAAGTGCTTCATGGAAGAACAGTGGGTCTAGCTATGCTTTGATATGTTAGCATGCAATAATATGCCTATAGAAGCTATTTGTAATATTCATAGAAAGACAGAACAAGATGCAATGAAAACTATGTAGACTTGACTTTTCCCTCAATCAACTAAATGTGGTCACTTCATTTTTGTTGTGTGTACTATTCCACTTCCCATCACTTCTTAATTATTTGCCTTCTCATGGATTCCATCAGCAAACACTTTTTTATAATCTGAGCATTCTACTAGACATTGAGAATAAAAACTTCATGGCCCCCAAACAATGTGAAAATGGGCATTCTCAGAAGGAACTAAAAGAAACTGTGCAGGTTTCTTCTGTCTGCCATCCTCACCCCCATCCTGGCATTCACCACACTTGTATGGCCTTTTCTCCTTTGACTACAGAACTTAATGCAGTGCTTGGCATGCTGTAGACACACAATAGATGTTTTTAATACATCAAGTACTATGATGAATTTGTAATGCTTACAATGTAAATATTTAATAAATTCCTTATTGAGTTTTAGCTTAGGAGAGTGGTTGCGTAGACAGAGATAGATCTGAAACTGTGGCTCCAACGGAGAGTGATTTTTGTTCCTCAGAGGATACTTGGCAGTATCCAGAAATATTTTTGATTGTCACAAGTGGGAATTGTGATCAGCATCTGGTGGACAGAGGCCAGCGATGCTACAAAGAATGCTCTGAGGTGAAGGACAGCCCTGCCTGAGCAGTTGTCCATATGTTAATACTGAGAAACCTTTGTCAAGGAGATGATCCTCAGCTACTGACTAGGAATGGATTGATGCTCTTTGGGCTATGAGAAGACCATGTCATCTTACAGAATGCTGGAGCTGAAAATGATCAACAAGTTATAAAAGATTTATATTAGACTCCAGCCCTCAACTACAAGGATTCTTTCTGGCATATTCTTGGAAAGTGGGCTGCTATCAGTTTTTCAGACCAGAAGATTCTGTTCTTTAGGTTGTGGCCATTTAATTTGTTAGTTTTAATTTTGCTTCTATCTTTTGCATATCAAAACTGAATTTCAATTTATACCAATTTGGATGTTAGAAATTTGTGGAATGTAGGGTAAGCTTCAGTGGCTCCCAATACCATGGTTGGATATGAAGTCTCCCATCAAAAGACTGGTTTGCTGAAGGCTTGATCCACAGCTGCTGAGGCCAGTGGGATATGATTGGATCATAAGGGTTTTCAATGAGGGACTCTAATCCATTGATGGGCTCAGAGCTGATTGGGAATCACCCAGGGCATGTCTTTAAGGAAAATCAATCTCTTTCTCTCTTCTCTTCTCCTCTCTCTCTCTCTCTCTCTCTCTCTCTCTCTCTCTCTCTCTCTCTCCCCTCAGCTTTGTTCCTACATTCTTTTCCCACAGTGTTCTAGAGCAGCAGTTCTCAACCCAATCCCAAACATCTCCAAAACTATGTGCATTATAATTCATAACAGTATCAAAGTTACAGTTACGAAGTAGTAACAAAAACAATTTTATGGTTGGGGGTCACCCTAACATCTGGAACTGTATTAAAGGGTCCCAGCATTAGGAAGACTGAGAATCATTGCTCTAGGAGAAGTATATATACCCACACTAACCTAGCAACAGCCAAGTACATTCCTAGAACTCAGTAAATTTCTCAAAAGTCTTCAGAATTATATATTTAGGTCTCCCGATTGCCTGTGTGTCATACATGGTGCCTAGCCTGTTATGAATGATGACTGAACTTTGAAATCTGCTGTTAGTATACCCCTGTAAGAGTACAAATCTTCTTAGAATATGATTATAAAGTCACCTTGATCTTTACAGCTGGCTCTGACACATACACACACCCTGAAACTTGCAATAAAGCAATGCTGCATTGCCCAAAGTGTGTACTTTGGGTCCATTCACACAGTCACATCAGTGTTTCATTAATGTGGTATCTCCAGCATCCTTTACAATATTGATTGGATGCCAGGTAGTATAATGAGTGTGATAAAGGTGCTTTTCTGGTTCTCCTTCTTTTGTAACTAGAGTGAACATCTATTCTGCCCAAAAGAAATCAGGATGAAGGAATACCTTGGAGCTTAAAAGCAAATGATTGGAGAATAATTGTCCCATGGCCTTCAGTCATTCAGTGTAAGAACAAGCATATTCAGATAATCCCAAGGGCAAGTTCGCACAGATAAGAGAAGTCCACATCATATCAAAAAGGTTCTGCTGATCTTTGGAATAGGAATTTATGCAATGACATAGTTGCAATGTTGGAACCTATAAATCAATGTATAATCAGACTGAGCCAGGAACGGGTGGTTCACTGATTGTGTTCTAGGCGAAAACTGCTTCTTAGAAAAACACAGCTCGAGATCCAAGATGGTGGCCAGCAGGAGGCCAATGAAGGAGCTTGAAGAGATCTGCAAATGTGGAATGAAAAACTTCCCTAACATCCAGGTTAATAGAGCTAATTTATTGACTTGGCAAGGGCTTATTGTTACTGACAACCCTCCATATGACAAGGGGGACTTCAGAATTGAAAAAAACTTTCCAGCAGAGTATCCATTCAAACCCCCCAAGATCACATTTAAAACCAAGATCTACCATTGATGAGAAGGGGCAGGTTTGTCTGCCAGTAATTAGTGCTGAAAACTGGGAGCCAGCCACCAAGACAGACTAAGTAATCCAGTCCCTCATAGCACTGGTGAATGACCTTCAGCCTGAGCACCCACTCAGGGCTGACCTAGCTGAAGAATACTCTAAGGACTGTAAAAAATTCTGTAAGAATGCTGAAGAGTTTACAAAGAAATATGGGGAAAAGCGACCTGTGGACTAAAATCTGCCATGAGTGATTCTACCAAGTTTGAGCAGAGCCCCCAAGCAGTACATTCAGATACCCCACAAAACAGGACTCTGTGGAAAACTGACACGTACCACCACCTGGAGTCTGCTTGAGGCAGTTACTAACTTTCTACAGTTTTCTTAATCAAAAGTGGTCTAGGCAACCTGTAAAGAAGGATTAAAAAAATTCAGATGTTCTAGTTCTGCTTGCTTTGTTTTAAAAATCACTGCTTTAGTCTACTTCAAAAGAATGGCATTTCTTTTCTTGCCCAAATTTATTCAAAGTTACAGTTAGTCCAGAAGGTTTTAAAAAAAAGTTGTGGTTCCCACTCCCCATTACCCTTTTCCCTTTCAATCCACTTCCACAGACTGAGGCCCTAACTCCCCACAGAGGCAGCATTGAGGGCAGCTCTTCTCCTGTGCCACACTGTCTGTGGGTGATAGGTCAAGTCCCCCTTATACAACCTTATTAATATCCTTTAAAAATTATAAGACAATATCAACAATGCAAACACCCCCTTAAAAAGGATGTCCGTGCAAACGGAAGCTGCTTTTACATCAAATCTTAGCAAAGTTACTGTTCCCACGGTAACAGACTCAATAGGCAGACCCCTTGCTCCAAACTGTGGTCAGGCTGTGCCAGGTCTTTGTAGAGAACCCCACAATACCAGGCTTATGGTGACCTTGGAGGGAGGGTCTGTCAGCAGAGAACACCATACGCTTGTATGATGGATTTCTCCAGTCAGCACCCTCCCTGCAGCTATGTTATCACAGGCAAAGCAAAAGCCAGAATATTCTTTTGAAATCTCAAACTTCATCACCACCAAGCTCTGAAGGTGTGCCAAGGAGCCTCCACTCCTCAGCACAGCAGGCCACCACTGTCTGTCTCTACATGGTTAACTCTTTGTGAGAGCAGCATTGGTGGCTTCTGCTTTGTAAACAGCTGCCCCTTCCTCAGAGCAGCTGCCGGTGCAGCCAAGAACACGATGGCCTTTCCCTCCCCCTGGACTCAGCCTTTCCAGAGCCAAGCTCCACTTGAAGCTCACAGTAATATCTTTTCAATGTGTTTTTTATTATTTTCATTACCTTTTTTTGTAGAAATAAAATTTGACCTTAGAATTTACCAGAAAGAAAGAAAGGAAGAAAGAAAGAAAGAAAAAAAGAAAGAAAGAAAGGAAGGAAGGAAGGAAGGAAGGAAGACATAGCTCTGCTGCAGCTGATGATCAGCATGAGACACTCATTTGCCTCCTTTCTTGCCCTGCTACACGCCTTTTGCTCTTGCTGAAGATAGGCATCATTGCCTGGTCAGGTACAGGCCTCACTCAGCATTACGAGGACTCAAACATGAATGCGAACTTGGGACACCTCAGCTAAGTAGAAGGATGTTGTTCCTGTTGGATGAGGTGGGGGTGTGTAAAGTTGACTCCATAGCCCTCAACTCAGATGGCTTCTGAAGAGCCATTATAAGCATTTTGACTCCCTGTGGTTATGGCAACCCAGGCTTTCCCCGAGTCTCTCCTATCTGTTCCTCTCCCCCTCCCCCAACTGAAAGATGAGGTAAATAAGAAATGGTATACTACTAAGGATCCAGAACACCAGGACACCCTAAGCAGGCTGAGAATATCTTCGTGTTTCTGGATTCTGTGGCAGTTTTCACTTGACTGGCTTGGAAATCTTTAGAGTGATACAACAGTAAGTGCAGGGTCAGAACACCACACTTGCCAGCCATTGTCAAAATGAGAAAGGGCAAGCATATTCTTCCCTATGTCTATTGCACAGTGCTACCTGTCAACTAACTATTCACTATTTCCACCCCTCTTAGAGTGGGCACACTTTCCCCTATGCTTATAAGCGCATGCTCAGACCTCTTTCAAGTTCCTGTTGAGGCATTATTATATTCTGTGTCATGGGAGAGTACTCTCATTTTGGCACTCTTTTATCCAAAATTATCCTTCACTCACCTTGGTTGATTCCCTTGGAATCCATCCCAAAGCAGATTCCCCATTACCTAGTCTAGAAACAAGACCAGAGGAAATATAATTCTTGTTCCTTTTTTACCAGCACAAGTATATTTTGGGGAGAGTTATTTTTATTATTTAACTACCATTTCTTAACTTAGTGGTTGGGAAAGTGAAATGTTATAGAGGAGAGAGCTCTGCACACTTTTCCCAGAGCATTTGAGGAACAGAAAAGCTGCTAGTCTATTCCACTGTCCTTCTGACTTATATAGCCACCCTTTCTCAAATGTCTGATCTTCTGCATTTCCTTCCATGGACATAAATCCCAGGTCAATACTGAAGCAACATTAACAATTTCACAGCTGTCTGGGCCAGCCCTGGTCCACTTATTAGTTCTGAGGTGCCACTCAGTGTCTGCACTTACAGACTAAGCCTGGCGCCTGCTGTCACAGGTGAGATCACTGGGCGTGACCCTGAGAAGGAGCGTGGTGTCCAGAATGCTTATGAGCCAGGGTTCTTGGAACTTACTCTTGGGGGAGGGGGAGAGGAACAGATAGGAGAGACTCGGGGAAAGCCTGGGTTGCCATAACCACAGGGAGTCAAAATGCTTATAATGGCTCTTCAGAAGCCATCTGAGTTGAGGGCTATGGAGTCAACTTTACACACCCCCAAGATCATTAGCCGGACAACACAGGAAAAATCATGAACTTTAGTGAAGCTTTCTTCCAACATGGCAGAGGCTGACAAATGAGTATTATCTTTTGATTTGGGAAATAAGAACAAGCAGGCTAGTACAGGACAGCATCCACCAAACACAATGGACTTGGTCAGTCATTTTATAACATGCTGCAAATGACTATTGTGTGCTCGCTGAGAAAACTGAAGTGCATAGGGTTAAATACCCTTATCTCAGGGACATATAGCTTTGGAGGCCATAGCATCTCTGAATCTACTCATCATGGCTTTGAATGCAATCATGGATAATAACGTAAATGAATGAGCATGGCCATGTTCCAGTAAGATTTGTTTTTTTTAAATGTGGTGGCCAGAATAGGCTTGCAGACAGAGTTCTCTGATCATTGTCTTAAAGGGTGCAACTGTAGATAAACCTCCAAAGACAAGTATGATTTTTGCAGGAATAAAGGAAGGCCCCTTCTACTAATCAGAAGACACCTATGAACTCAAAGTAACTGGATAAAAACATTTAGATCAGCAAGGTGACACCCAGAGCAATTTGGGATATCAGGGGTATTGTAAAATACTAAGGGGATGGTTGTGAACAGGGAAGGAGGTGAAAAAGACTGAAGGTATCTCATGCGCGACCCTGCCTGCAAGGAAGGCACGAGACCCAGGCTTCTTCCTTCTATGGTTTATTCGGGCATTTTACAGAAGTTTCTCTTTTCCTACTAATATTACCCCCACTACTGCTACTGCTGCAGCTACTACTACTACCACTCACTCACACACACACTCTCTCTCACTCACTCACTCACTCTCTCTCTCACTCTC
>PVIH01017940.1:0-40170 GCA_004025045.1 Sigmodon hispidus | reverse complement strand
CTTGCACCTCCAGGGGCTGGGATTATGGGTGAACTACCACCTTGCACCTCCAGGGGCTGGGATTATGGGTGTACTACCACCCTGCATGACTTAATGTTTTGACAAATGGATATATTCCTTAAACTATCAAGAAGCAACTCAGTGTCCTCAAGAAGGGGAGATGTACAAGCATAGACTTACGATAGATGGGAGTGATGGCCTCAGGGGTACCTAATGGAAGAGCCAGGACAGAGGCCACTAGGGTTCAAGGAAAGCTGCTGTTTGGAGCTGGAGCACAACCACAGCCCCAGACTCTAGGAGGCTGAGGCAAGTGTATCCTCCGAACCCAGAAGGTCAAGACAGCTTAGGTAACAGTGAGCACCAGCTCCGTGGAAAAGTAAGTGTCCCTAACACTGCTTTCAAAGTAGGGCCTAGTGGGACCCAATTCCTCTCTCTTCTTGGCTACAAGGTGAAGGTCTGCTCCACACAGCTGCCACAGGCCTCCAAAGCAACTTCTACAAACAACCCTGGTCAGGACAAATCTGTTCTTTCTTTCTGAGACAGGGTTCCCCTGGCTATGTAGCCTTGGCTGGCCTATGACCTGAACAGCAGACAAGCAGTCTCAGAGGGTATGCCATGCAAAGTCTGTCTAGGACCATACCAACTTCATCTTGTTTTTGTTACCCATTAGCCAAGATTTCCCACAAAGTATCACCAGCAGCAATAGTTATGCTGAATTAAGATTCCAGAGTGGGGGCTGGTGAGATGGCCTAGTGGGATAGATGTCCTTGCTGCCAACCCCAACTATCTGAGTTAAATCTCCAGAAACTACCTGATGGAAGGAAAGAACCAACTGGAACAAATTATCCTGATTTTCACACACATGCATCACATCCTCTCTAAATAAAACTAACTTACAAGGAAAAAAAAAAAAGACAGCTGAGTAGGTCTGACAGGTCACACTCAGCTCTCCATGAATGGAATCTGCCAATGTTTGCCCCACCTAACATGCAGGACGCTGAAGTGTCCAGCAAGGCCCCCACTCTCTTCCCATACACATTGTCTCTTGACTTTGAAAAAGGTGTGTCCATGCATGTGTATGTACCTGGTCTCTGCACATGAAGAGCCGAAGCCAGAAGAGGGCACCAGGGTGCTTTCTATTGCTCGCCATCTTCTCCTCTGAGGAGCCCAGGACTGGCATTTTCTTGGCTAGGCTGGAGGCCAGCAAACCCCAGTGATCCTCCTGCTGCTGCCCTTATCAGAGTTGGGGTTATAGGCTTGTTCAGGGTACCCAGCTTGTTATATGGGGCACTGAGATCTGGAATCCAGTCCTCATGATTTCAAAGCAACGCTCTTAACCCAAGCATCTCTTGAGGTTCTCTCCTCTCATCTATTTCAAGATGAAACAAAACACCATGCACATGTCTCAGATGGCCCACACGGTACTGGCCCATGTGGTGTTTGCTGACAAAAAACACTTTGGTACAGCTAACTTCTTCCAGGCTCAGTAGGTGGTGGGGAAGTCTTAGATGTGCCTCTGGGTGGCAGGTGGCCACTGTGTTGGCCTGTAGGGTACAGGAAGTTGTCAAGCCATTGTCAACCATAATCACAGGACAGTGATTTGTGACAGGTGGGGAAGGAGGGTGGGCTTGCTCTACAGCAGGACCTACCACAGCACTCTGAGTGCATCTGCCACAATATCTCTGTCATCTGCTGAATGATGTCATCAGGGCTGGCATTTTCTGTGAAGGGCTAGAGTACATAATATTTTTGTGGCTTAGGCCATCTGGCTTGCTGTCTGCAGTGTCCTATTCTGCTGTGTTGCGAGAGAGCAACAGAGAACAGCAAGCAACTGACTGTAGCTGTGCTCCAAGAAAATTCTGTCCATGAACCTTGCAACCTGAACTGCACATCATTTTTATATCACTAAGCATTAATCTTTTTTCCTTTTTGATATTTTTCTGACTGTTTCTTGCCTCACATGCCATCAAAAGTAAATAAAGGGGCTGGAGAGATGGCTCAGCGGTTAAGAGCACCGTCTGCTCTTCCAGAGGACTCGGGTTCGATTCCCAGCACCCACATGGCAGCTAACAACTGTCTGTAGTTCCAGTTCCAGGCAAAACACCAAGGCAAATAAATAAATAAAGTTTTTTAAAAAAAAAAAAAAAAAAAAGTAAATAAAAGGCACTGGCTATGTTCTGGCAGCTCCTGAAAAACACACAGGTGTTTACTGTTTGGTAATGCTTGTTGTTATGACAGTCACGACACATTCTTTAGACAGTGATGAAATTAGTGTTTCATAAAAAAAGGTTAAGTATTGAAGTTTTGTTTTCTCAGAGTGATGTACTTACAAGGCCTCTTTCTTTCTCTTTCTCTCTTCTTTTCCAGTATGTATACTCAGCTAACCCTCAACATCTCCAGACGATTTTCAAGACAAGGTGAGTTGTTCAGGCTGGCCTTGAACTTTTGATCCCCTGGGTACCTAGGACTACACTCCTAAGCTGCCAACCCTGGCTCAGACTAACTTTTCAAATTACCATTTATTATGTCTTCTTCTTTTGAAAGAAGATCTTACTACACATGTAACCCGGGAAGGTCTCAAACTTACAGACTCTCCTCTATTTCTTCTTCCCAAGTGCTGAAACTAGAGGTGCATGCCCCATACATCACTATTAATTCTCTAAGTGGGGCTCTTGCTACCTTGCTCAGGCTGGCCTAGAGTTCTTGGTCAAGCAGCTCTTGGCCTTTAAGATCAGTGGTGTGTGCATACGCCCCACTCAGTCCTAAGAGCTCATCAGCCTTGAAATGCTAAGGGGATTAAAATGACTGAAAACAAAGAAACATCTCCAAATGAGGGAAAAACTGAACCAAACATGTTCTCCAATGGCTTGAGGGATAGAGATCTCAAAATCTATCGATGGCCTTCTGACATGTTAAACTTATTCCATTCTGGAGCGGAAAGGAAAGATTATAGGGTTAGTGTCGTCTATATGCGACACACTCAAAAGATCAGAAATACAATTTTTTTAAAAATCATCTAAGATGGCTGGGCAGTGATGGCATTCACCTTTAATCTTAGGGTTCAAGGTCAGCCTGTTCTATAGAGAGAGTTCCAGGACAGCCAGGACTACTCAGAAAAACCAATTTCAAAAACAAACAAACAAAAATCAAGGACCATTCTGAGTGGAGGGAAAAAATGTCTATGATGACACTTCCATACTACAATATAAAGAAATTTTAGGGGCTGAAGAGATGGCTCAGCAGTTGGGGGTGCTGGCTGTTCTTCCAGAGACCTGGGTTCAATTCCCAGCACCCACATGGCAGCTCACAACTGTCTGTAACTCCAGTTCCAGGGGATCTGACACCAATGCACATAAAATAAAGTTAAATAAATTAAAAAAAATTTAAATGGAGAAAAAATTATATATTTTGAGACAATTTTATGTAACCCATAATGGCTCTGAATTTGTTAGGTGGCTGAGGCTGGCTTTGAACTACTAATTCTCTTGCTTTACTTCTCAAATGCTGAAATTACAAGTGGGCACCACCATGACTGACATGCATATACCCCACCTCCCCAGAGCAACATACATAACCACGACTTAAAAATAAGTAAGAGAAAGGATGAAGGGAGGGAAGGTATGGGGGTAATGGTGCTGACTTCAAGATCAAGTAGAGAAACTGCAGTCATCTGGGTCTCTGGGCCATGTCATTGGGGGAAAACTCACCTGTGGGGAGGAATTCTAGGCTGGCTAGCTTTATGGAAAGGATGCCAGGCCTATTCTGCCAGTATCCCAGTGAAGAGGGATTTGTTTGCAGAAGATATTGTTGATGTTGGGCATGATTCAAATACTGGAATACTATCACTTGGGAAACTGAGGCAGGGAGATGGTCCTAAATTCTAGGCTAGCCTGAGTTCTAGGCCAACCTGAGCTACCTAGGAAAATGCTTGCTCAAAAACAAACCCAACCAACCAACCAAGCTTTCTTCAAGACCTGGCCCAATAAACCTGTGAATGCTCAGACCCAGATGCCATCATACTACACTTGCAGGGGAGATGTAAGTCTAGAGCCAGCCAGCAGAATCTAGTCAACCCCAGAAATCATGAGAAGAATTTAAATTGTTGCAGGCCAAGAATATAGCTCACTGGTACAGCCTGGATGTGCAAGGCCCCTGTTCCTTTCTCAACAATTCTACAACAAAAGCACAGGTGCAGGTCAAAGTGTGGTGGCCACATGACTTTAATCCCAGCATGATATTTGGCTCTGAAAGTTTTTTGAATAGTATAAATTCAGCAAGGCCTATGGCAGCACCGGCCTGACACGGAGATAGGAGGGTCATAGGTTCCAAGTCATCCCAGGATAGAAGACCTTCATAAAAAGGTAGGAAACCAACTCCACACTAACAGCCAAGCGATTGCTTCAGCAATGGACAAGTGACCACTAGAAGTCTAAAATGACCGTCTAGCCATCGCTTTTCAGCAACCCCACTGTTTTTTAAACAAGGTCACAATAATTGAAAACTCCAGTGAGCTGGTGACTTTAGACTCAACAGCCTTTGGTACTGACCCAAATCTATGGGAAACGACTAAACCAAAACGGTGACAGTGAGCAGTGGAAAATGCTGGGCTCCAGAAACAACTTGCTTGATGAAATTAACTGTCCTGAAAAAATGGCTGGCTGGTCAGGTCACCCTCAGTTGACAATGGCATTTCTTCATTTCTGAGAGGGCCCAGAAATTTTGCTCTTCTCCCACTCTGAGAAAGAAGCATTTGCAGAGCAGAAGGATTTCTTCCCTATGTGCCCACAAGGCTGGCCTGCAGTTTAACAAGGATTCTCCACTTCCAACACCATATATTTTCTTACACAAGTCACATCTGAGTTCATACACAATTAATGCAAAGTATATATGGCTGGACACAGTGAGTGGGTCAGAGGTTGACTGGGTGCAGGTTCTCACTCACGTCCTTAGATGGTCTACATCACTTACTCACGTTTAAGTGAAAAAGCATTTACAGAGGACAAGACCTCTTTAACTTCTACCACTGACCCTAAATCACAGTCTTGGTTCTCCATAGCTCTGCCTGGCCTCAAACTCAGAGATCTGCCTGTTTCTGCCTTCCCTAGTGCTGGAACTAAAGGTGTGCGCCACCACACCTGGCCAGCTTTGGTAATTTTGTTTGCTTGAATGGAGCCCTAGCTAGCCTGGAAAGCAAAGTTAATAGAGGCTGGCCTTATATTTGTAGACTTCCTTCTGTCTCTAGGAGCCCAGCCATAGCCTCCATCTGTCTCTCTCACCTCCAAGCTTCTGTCCACTTTTCATACTTTCTCAGACTGAAGCTGTGACACTTATGTTGTAAAAAGCAGAGAGCGAATCTAGGCCCTCACTGCTGAGACTGAGCACTCAGCTCTGGGGCTGTAACCAGTGCCAGGCACAGACGTCACGGCCTAAGTGCTACCCAGTTCTGGGCAAGCCTTCACTCATTTGCAATCTAACTTTCAAAATATTTTTTGAAATACAAAATATTTTTCAAAACTCAAAATGAAAGTATCATTCTTAATTCTTATGCTGCACACTGCATAATGGGCTGTAGTTTGCTGACATGCTGTAGAGCACGTGACTCTGCCATTAGTGTCTAAAATGGAGAAACCCTGATATATGGTTGTCACACAGCAGGAGGGGGGCTACTGGAAACCAACCTGCTGTGCAGCAGGCAGCTCCAGATCCCTGACTTGCAAGATTTTATCCACAATAAGGACACTCAGTTTTCCCTTTATGCAGGTGACAACTGGTCTATGGGACTCCACTCAGTCAGACCAGTCAGAAGCACAGAGAGAAGCTCCTTTCACAGCCACATGACCCCTGCTTCAGCCACCACTGCTCTTTCCAAGAGTCCTTTCCACAGACTGCAGTGACAACCTGTGGAGGTGCTCTTTTTCTCACTATCTAAAAGTCTCCCCCAAAGGCAATGTGGTGGTTTGAATGAAAATGCAGGGGCTGAGAGATGGCTCAGAGGTTAAGAGCACTGACTGGTCCTGAGTTCAATTCCTAGCAACCACATAGTGGCTCACAACCATCTATGATGACAGCTGGTGCCCTCTTCTGTATACTACATACATAATGAATAAATAAACATTAAAAAAAAAAAAAAGAAAGAAAGAAAATGCCCCCAACAGCTTGGGCAACTGAACACTAGGCCTGAGCTGGCTGCATTGTTGGAGGGTTAGGTGGTGCAGCTTGGTGGAGGGGAGCCTCACAGGACTGCAGTCTGCCCTCCTTGCTCCAGCCATGCCCAATGCCTGCAGCCAATGCCTCTGGCCTCCGTAAGCGCTTGTTCCTCTAAAGCTGTGTTGCATGGTTTGTGTAACAGCAACACAGAGTAAGAGATACAGGCAGCCAAGAGTAATGGGACATCTGTCTTCTTTACACTGGCCTCAGAATAGCTTTTGTGGTGATGAGAGCAGCCACAAAAATCATTTCATTTATCTGAGAACCAGGATCTAGACTTTACAAACTGGACTGTATCAGCATTTGAAGACGCTTAGTCTAAGCAGCCTTTAGTTCAAATCTTGCTTGATGATTCTGCACACACAGCAGCCCTTCATCAGATGCGTGTCCTGGGAACAATACAAGGGTGATAGATTCTCCAAGATGATCAACCAGGCTTCTGTCCCTTCTGTGCCACAGTCCTGCTTTCATTTGCTGCCTGCTTCTGCATGTGACCCTCTCTGGCCCTAGGCCACTGAGAACAACAAATATGGGTTCCAATGGTTTTCCCCCTGTCCTATTCTGTAGCCAAGGACGGTCAGCTTTCTGACTCTAAAGCCTCTTCCACAGAGGAGAGTGGAGCCGCAGCAGCCTCTCTCTCATGGCTGGGCTTTGTCAGGGAACCTAAACTATCAGCTTACATTTCCTGTGTAATCAGTGTGTATACATGTGTTTATAAAAGTCAGAAGACAGCTTCTGTGACCAGCTCTCTTACATGGACTCTGGGGATCTCACTGAAGCTGTCAGTATTGGCCCCTAGCACAACGACCCCTGAGCCATCTCTTCAGCCCCATAAAACAATTTTCTAAAATTGGTGAGGCCCAGTGGTGGCACACACCTTTAATCCCAGCACTTGGGAGGCAGAGGCAGGCAGATCTCTGTGAGTTCAGGGCCAGCCTGGTCTACAGAGTGAGTTCCAGGATAGCCAGGCCTACAAAGAGAAACTCTATCTCTAAAAACCAAAAACAGAAGGAAAAAAAAAGAACAATGTATTCAAGTCAGTAAGAAAGCATTCTGGGATTTAAAAGTCTCTGTATGGATATTTATATCCCTTGATATAATCCCTATTCAAGTATATTCTGATCAAGCTGAATTATGTTTCTAAGCCATTGTGTGTGAAGACAACAAGGCCTTTCTTTTTCTTCTGGGCACATGTTTTATTGTTCAGAACTTCCCAGCCCAGCTATGATCAAGGACCTCTGTCAGGGAGGCCTGAAGAACTGATGATGGAGAACAGCAGAGAACAGGTGGGTCTGTACCTACTCTTACAGACAATGAGGTATGACTGTCCCAGGTCCAGCCTGGCCTAGGCTTGCACAGCACCACCGACATGCATCTCTGGAGAAGCAGAAACCTCACAGGTGTAGACTCTTAAGGGAAACCCCAAATGACAACTTTTGTGAGTGATGCTGGAAAAGGCATGGGAGTGGAACCTACAGAAAATCCCACCTACTGTAACCGGTATTCCTATTTGAATTGATTAATCTCTTAGACACCTAAGTTTTTACTTAAAAAGCAAACTTCAAATATTTTTCATCTTTTAAAAAACATGTAAATATTGCAAAATTTGGAGGATTATTTATAATCTGAAGAGATTTATAAAAATTATTGGACTGTTAGGACTATAAATACTAACCCTAACCCTCCCCATGGGAAAAAGGCAACTGTTACAAAAATATAAAAATATACTAGCTTCTAGTTAGCCTTCCATTGAGAAGTCTCAGGAAGTTGGAGCATATCTGGTTTATATGCCTAGCAAGCATACATGCTACTTTCTCAACTTTTTAAGGAAAATTTCTACAACATTCCATTTTGTTAAGACTGTGGCTGCTTCCTTCACAGTAATGTAATGCTCATGAGTGTTAACAGCTTGAAGTTCTTTTCAAAAACTGCATCACCGTGTGTACAGCCAGTGTGCAATCACAGTGCAGGAGGTAGGTTTCCAGCCTTACTCCACAGCACTGCACATTGCTCCCTCTAGTTCCTTACGCTCCCCCAGATTCACTGGGTTTCCAGCCTCCTGAGCTGATCATGGAGAAGGTGTCACAATCAGAAAGTGACAATAAGGTCTTTCCAACTAAGAAAGGATGCTAGCTGAGCTGGTTCGCATCAGCCTGTGAAATATGGAGAGAACAAAATGGACTAAGAAGCAATTCAACAATCTATCACTTAACAGAGTTAAAAAAAAAAAAACAAAAAAAAAAAACAAAAAAAAACCACCTTTCATTCTCAGAAGAGTCAAGCCCTGGAAGCACCAGGCACAGGGGTCCACATGAGCAAATCTATTCCAGGCTCCCAGTCTCTAAAACCAGTGTGGCAGATTAGACAAATCAGAGACCCAAACCAGGAGGGAGGGAGGAGTGGCCCACTTCATAACCCACTGGCCACAGCCCCCTCTCCTCTACACTAGCTCATTATGGAGGAACCCAGCACTAAGTTTTAGCTTTCTCCGTAGGAAGGTACAGACACAAGATTTTATCTGAAAAGGA
This sequence comes from Sigmodon hispidus, assembly GCA_004025045.1. Taxonomy (NCBI): domain Eukaryota; kingdom Metazoa; phylum Chordata; class Mammalia; order Rodentia; family Cricetidae; genus Sigmodon; species Sigmodon hispidus. The sequence continues at coordinate 31,435 of PVIH01017940.1, read as the reverse complement.
CAAACTGAAGGCAGGTAAGAGGCAGTCAGAACTGGGGACTATGGGACCCAAAGACACAACTCCATGGATGGAGCTGCAGTAAAGCCTCTAATTTCACACTGGAAATAAAGTCCTCTACATACTTTAATGTCTTACAAAACAAATGCTAGAATCAGTGGGATCAGAGGCTCACTGGACTGTGCGTCCCAGGCTCAGCTACTGTTGCTTGTCTAGGAAGATTTAAGAAAAACAGTGAGGCCTCTTATCACCTAGCACAGCTGCCCAGAGGATGCAGGTACCTCAAGATGTATCAGGAAGGCTACCAGCTTATCTTGACAGGAACAGGCTGTAGCAGGACCATTTAGGCACACTGATAGTGTGCAGCCTGAACAGAAAAGTGCATCCAGGCACCACTGGACAGGACCACTCCACAGCCAACCAGTAAGTACAACACGCACCACAGACTTCCTGAAATCCTCATTTGCCTCCTGCCTGGAGCACAGCTCACAGTGACTTCCCGAACAGAAGGAAAAAGATACAGTACAAGGGCCGACGGGGGGTGATGAAGGCAGAGGTCCCCTGCTCAGTGCTTAAGCTATTACTGAGTGTCCTTTCTCACAGACCCTGACTGTCAAGGACCCGGGAGTATAACAAAGAAAAGCATGGGAGAGTTCTGAGCTATGGCTCCTCTGCTCTTCCCTCCACAGAGTTTGAATGTCCACTGAGCAGCAGAAGTGTCACCTTCCAGAAAAACACCAGCTCTGAGATAAAGGTTTTGCCCCACCCAGTTTTATGCTGTCAGTTGAAAATGAACTTATTTTCAGCCTGGCCTCCCCAGGTCCATTTCAGGAGGCGCTGGCTACCTTGGGGTTGGTTCGCTGCTGGAGTCTCCGCTCTTCCCGCTCTCTCTGGAGCCTCTCAAACTCTTCTCTGATTTCAGCTGGAGTTCTCTTTCTTTCCACCACCTGTGAGCAGAATTGAGGGAACAGATGAGGCCCAGGACACTTCAGAACTACAAGTGTTTGACAGGCTCACACAAGCCAGGGGCCAGCTGGGCAACCACCCCACCTGAGCTAAACTTGGATCTTCTGGAAGAGCAGACAGTGCTCTTAACGGCCTTGCCATCTCTCTAGCCTCAATGGTGGCATCTCACGTGGCCAGGACCACATGTCAAGACTATCGGCACCACATATTTCTATTGGCCTGATCCAGACTTTTTTCAGATTTTGTGAGTTTCCTACTAACATGTATTTCTCATACTGCCTTAGTTACCTCTGCCCTGTGACAGTCTGAAATTGCCTCTTACGATACTGGTTTCATTACTGCTTTTCACAGGTTAACTTTCTTAGATACTCTCATAGGGGAAAACTGTATAGGGAATAATGCATAGGGCTGCAAAGTGCAGAAGACTCAGCCATAGGATGTGCCTATGAGAGCAGCTTGTAGGCAAGCTGAGTTATGTGACTTCCACTCCATCTACCAGCCATTCTGAATGCCGAGAGTCTAAGCACTCACAGTTTGACTTTCTCAATTCTGAAAAAAAAAAACAAACTTCATTTTCAACATGGCATTGGCATCAACACTGCCAGCCAGCTCCAGGCACTCACATCACTGGGATCACAAGCTGGAGGTGGTCTGTTGGTCTACATAGCAAGTTCCAGGCCTTCCAGAGCATCATAGTGAGTGAGACCCTGTCTGAAATTGAGGGGGGGGGGGCAGATTTCATCCCTAATATTCTTCATTAAATAGAAGTGACATTACAGCCGAGACCCAGGTGCTTTGAAGGCACTTTATACATTCTGTATCCACAATTACCTTCTTCCTTTACCAAACTACCTAAATGTTTACTCAGGTAACAGGCTGTGACAGAAAACCTTCAGCCATTATTCAGACTGGTATTCTGAAAACATTAGTACATAATGAAAAGAATACAATGAATACAGTGAGTGTTCTTTATGGTGCAAAAACATCCCTGTGGAGACAGAGCTCTTGGATTGCAGCCCTTCCTGGAAGGACCATGGGAGAGTTCAGATGCTCTGTGTTCATTATGAAGCTGGTGTCCTGCTGCAGGTCTGGCACTGTTAATACCTGAGAGTGCTTTAATTTTTGGTTTGTCTGTTTGCTTTTTCAAGATCCTCAAGGACAGTGGTTCTCAACTTTCCTCATGTTGTGATGATCCCCAATTTTGTTTTGTTTTTTGTTTTTTTTTTTAAGATTATCTTTTTTTTTTTTTTTTAAACTTTATTTATTTATTTATTTGCCTTGGTGTTTGCCTGGAACTGGAACTACAGACAGTTGTGAGCTGCCATGTGGGTGCTGGGAATCGAACCGGGGTCCTCTGGAAGAGCAGACGGTGCTCTTAACCGCTGAGCCATCTCTCCAGCCCCGATCCCCAATTTTGTGACTGTAATTTTGCGACTGTTAATGAATTGTAATGTAAATATTTTTGGAGCTAGAGATTTATTAAAGGGACTGAGACTACAGAGTGAGAACTACTGCTCTAGGGAGCCAAGACTGGCCTGGAACTCCCTACAAAGCCCAGGTTCCAATTAATGACAATCCTGGTTCTGCCTCCCAAAAGCTGGGTACTCCTATGAGCCATCATACCTGCTTTACCTTGCAGACTTACTGAAGGTTACTCACTCACCACCTGTGACTGGCTACAGTCTACACTTGCAGCTGAGTCTGTCTTTGCTTTATGCTAGTGGGAGACATTCTGCTTTGGTGAGAGGTAATCATGTACTGTTTTGGAAGATCTCACCACTTCAGGAGTGTTGAACCAAACCTCTAGCCAGTGATGAGTACTATGTAGCCAGTGGCCTCAGCTGCAGCCCTCAACCCTGGTAACTGATCTAAGTGGCGCACAAAGTTTGAGAAGAGAGTCTGGACACACAGTGACAATAAACTACTGAGATTTCCAGTAAGCTAGAAGCCCTAAATCAAACACGTATAGGAGCCAAGCAGGACACGTAGGGACAAGAGTCCAGCGACAATATGGAGTTGAGGGAATGGGACAAAGTGTGAACACAGCCTAGTTCAAAGAGCAGGGTTTCTCCAGAGCAGGTAGCTACCTCATGAGAGGGCTCAGATCCAGTGCTGCTAATCTGGTGCTTCAGGTGACAGCCGCTGGATATCCACACAAAGCTTCCTAGGCTTTAAATCTTAGTAGCTATAGGTCACCTCAATTGGTCTATCAAAGCAGGGCTACAAGTGGAAGGTGTCCCACGTGCCCCCATTGGAACGATCAGTCCTGCTTTCTTCCCACCACACCTCAAGCCTTAGATGGGCTTCATGTCAGAGTGAGAAGGAACAGACACAGCCAGCATGAGGTCTGAACCTCATGAACCACAAGAACTTCAAGGGGAGTGAGTCCTGCATGATGAAGACAGGACACTGACATCATCTGTACATCCTTCACTAACGTCTGATGGGATCCCATGGGCACTAGCACATTGACCTTCAAATAAAATTAATAATACCAACATATTCTGTAGCAATTTGAGGCCTTACAATACCATTAGTTTTCATGCTCATTGTTCTACACAACTTTGTTTTTCAGAAAGGTAACATGGGAGCATAAAGAAGTAACTGCCTTGCCACACTCATGCTACCCGGCAGGGGCAGAGCAGAACATGCTGACACTGCAGTGCACTACAGCTAGAAGGCCCACCCCAGGTCCCTAGAGGACAGCTTGGCTGAGCTTCCTCATCCCTCTTACCTCCCATCCTTCCATCTCCAGGCCTCTCTTTCCGTAGATGTCATAGATGGCCCTGGTCTGGGGGTCGCTGAGCACTGCAATGGAGACAGACAAAAACAAGCATGTCACACAGCACAAAGCTCCCTACAGCTCTGAAAACCCCTGAACAGGTCCTGAGGTCAGTCCTCCTTGGCCTGCCTTTCCTCGCCAGTCTCCCTGGGACTATCTGTCTCTTGCTGCCTTCTTCCTAATGCTTTCTCCTTTCAACGGAGGGCATGTAAAGGCTACAGATAGGAAAGCTGACCTTCTCAGAGTCCAGCCCGCTCTGGCAGCTCTTAGTTTTCCTGAGACAATTTCTTGTAGACAAGGCTGGCCTTGAGTTTACTGTGTAGCTGGGGATGTCCATAAACTTGGGTTATACTGGTCCCACTGCTGAATACTGGGATGACAGGAGCATAGCACCATGACCCCCCCCCCCAGCTTTCTCTCTAGTATATTCTGTACGACACTGTACTGAGAGCAGATTTACCTGAGCACTACTAACCAACCTCAAGAACTCTGTTTTTGTTGTGCTTCTCTGTCAGTCTTTCTTTCTTCTTCTTCTTTTTTTTTAACTAGGGTCTCATGTGGCCCAGGTTCAAACTCAATACACAACCAGCATTTCAATTCTCCTGCCTCTACCTTCCAAGTCCTGGGATCACAGAACTGATTTCATTAAATATACACTATATCACCACATAGCTGTGAGCAACAATACCCAGCTTTGAAAACGTTTAAAAATACAGGAATGCCATTCACAATACTGTTGGCCACGTCACCTAATTAATGAGAAGATTCCTCAACAAGGTTAGAAAATTACTCAGAGCCCCAAATGGATTGTGGGGCTGACAGCTGCCCCTGCTCTACTCAGAGTTATGATGGGAATCTGAACATTTTCTCTGAGGTTCCCATGTATTCTTAGGCCTAATTAAAAAGGGATGCAAATGAGCATATCCATAATCAAATCTAATGGAGAAGAAAGCAATGCTGACCACTGGAAACCATAGAGCCAAACCCACTGAGCAATAATGATTTAACAAGAAAAGTTAGGATCTGTTTAGCAGAGTGCAGCTGATGTGCTGCTGCAGAATTTTCACAGGGAGGCAGGCTTTATGGTTAAACCACACAGGTAAGCTATGTGCACATTTCAAACAGCTGAACTGCTGCAGCCCTTCACAAATAAGAATACCATGGGCTTTGGTCACCACCAGCGCCCACACAGCCTTGAGAGTCACCCTGGGTGGCATAGCATACACTCCCATCTATCATGTGCCACTGTCCAGTTTTTACTGGTCATTAAAATAGAACTTCTTGGTAAAAACTGCATGGTAAAATATGCCACTTGTTATTCTGCCTACAGTGAAGAGTCCTGTTATTTCATAGAGAGGCACGTTATCTAATGTTTGGCCTCTAGTTAGGAAGCAGATCACAGGGGTCTGGAATGAGTAGCTGATTTTTCCTAATCTATAAATCTTATCCTAAGAGTGATTTAATGTTTTTATTTATTTACTGCTTTTATTTTTTAAATCATGCTAAAACATATTACCATTCCAATCACTTTAAATGCCCAACATGGTTGCAAGAATCTAACCTTGCTGGCATTAGAACGACATCACTCTTTCCAGAGCTTTCCACCTTCCCAGAGACGAACATATCCCAGGTTTTCTTCATTTATACATAAGCCATAAATCTAAGCTCCTGAATGCCAGACTCTATTCCCCTCCCAAGCTCAGCACTCCCAAGAATATCCCTTTCCTCACCAACTGATACAAAACCAATAAAACCACTCAGGTTAAAAAAAAGTCTTTGTAGCTTCTCACAAAAAAAAGAGGAGGCAGTGGCTTTGCAGGTGTCAGCCCCAGAAGACACTGGGGCCAGGATAGCTGGAGCCGGGCAGCCTCTGTTCAGACCTGGACCATCTCTTCATCTGGTCTCTTCTTACTGTACAGATATCGATTGCCACAGGGTTCTGTCAGTACAAAGTACTGAACCAAGCACCTCTTTTATGCACCTCTAAGGACTCCGCTCTCTATCTTCTACAAATCAAGTCACTTAAAAATCGAATGTCTGTGCACATGAAGCCAAGCCCTCTACCAACCTTCATAAGCCTGGTGAACAAGGTTAAACAGCCGTTCTGCTTGGGATTTGAGCTCCGGGTCCCTGTGCTTGTCTGGATGGTAAAGCATACACAGCCTCCGGTAGGCAGCCTTCAGCTCTTCAGAAGAGGCCTAAAGAAAGAGAAATTCAATTAGAGGACAATCAATGATACTTAAACACTGTCATTATCAGAATCAGCCTTGAAACAGGGACCTGTCAGCCACATTCCATTGTATTTGCCCAGTGCATAGGACATAATCAAGTTAGGCTTTGTTTCCACGGTTAATAAAGTGGTCAATTATGTACATAAATTGCAACTGTGTTTGCCGTGGACACTGCTACCCAGGGAACAAGAGTGACCGTTTTCACCCTGGCTCACCATGCTGACACACCAGACAAGACCCCCCCCTTACCCTGAACCCAAGTCAGCTAAGTCACCCTCCCCAGATAACACAAAGGAGGCAGAACAGGTACATGCCATAGGCACAAGTGATGTCCACTGAATCCATCTTTGACAGAGAGGGCTCACTAAATACCAATTTTTAAAAGCCAAAGACAAGGCTGTAAAAGAAACACACTCCTAACCTGGCTCTAAATGTGACCATGGAAAATGTTCCATTAGCTTGGAGCAACCAGGGAATACAAGAAATGCTGTACACAGACAGTCCCTCCTCATAGACCTGTGGGGACATAGGCTTGGGATGCAGGATGAGGCCAGCATAAACACCTTCTGTTTGGCTAGTAGCCACCAAGAGCCCTCTTGGGGTCCTCCATGGCCCCGGGAACCACTGTGGTCTATCACAGGTGATGCTGAAGGAGCACCCACCCCTCTTGACAAGGGAATGAACCATCCTGTGGGGTCAATGACAATATCCAAGAGATCAGCCATCTATGTGGAAATTAGTCACCAAGGATGAACATGCCCTAGCGTCGTCAGGTACTGAGATGTAGGTCTTCAGAAAAAGGTCACAGGGACACAGTGAACTCAGGGGTAGTGGCAGAAAGTCTCATACATTTCTTTATGATCCATGAAGAAACTTTCCACTCCAGGACTAAGCTCTCCCTTTTCCTCCTACCCACAAGGACATGAAACTGATCTGTGCATTAGTAATAATCTCTGTATGACTTTGCCCATCGGGCAGGTGCTAAAATCGAGATCCTGAGGTTCCCCCAGAGGGAGACAAGGTGCTGGGAAAGTGGGTAGTGGGCACAGGGCTGGCTAGCTGCTGGACAGAGACTCAGCTGTGCTACTGCCGCTCTACATCAGGAGCTGCCAGAAGAGGGTCAGGGATCTCAGAGCTGAACACCAGCCTGCCTCTGTCACAGATCCTCCTTACCTTCTCTCTGCCATAGCCTGAGGAATGATGCTATCGAGCAGGTCTTAGCTGACTGCCCCTCCTGTCTAGGCAGCTTTAGGCTGACCTCCCTCCATTCCAGTGGCTGAGAAGGCTGGCTTAGGAGTCTATGGCCTGTGTCTGGACCCAAGCTATGCAACTTCCAAGCTCTGTGATTCTGGGCAAGGGAGCTTTCTGATCATTAGCTTTTCCTCTCAGGGTTGGTGTGACAACACAGTGAGACTTCCCACAAGGGTTTTCACATGGTGCCCAACACGCAGCAAAAACTTACAAACCGATTGTTTCAGAATCTATTTCCCCTCTGTGAAACCTGGAGAGCAGATCATCCCTTAGCTATGATGAGGCACACACCAGCTTGCTGACTTACATGCAAGCCCGGCAGTGCACACATACCATCAGAGAACACCTGCAGCTGCTCCATTTCCAGATCCCTGTCAGCACTGGGATGGTCAGAGTGGGCCTGCACCACACCCACCAACTATGCTTACAACTCAGTGGACCCATGGCTGAGACTTATCTTGCATCTTCCTTTCTCCAGCTCTCTCGCTGCTGCCGTTAATAATGCAACACCTTTCTTGTTGCACTAACACATCACTTACATGAAACCCTGGCATTTGAATTGCAATAGTAGACAACAGAAGATAAAACACACTTCTGATAGTTCAATGCTACAATTTAAAAGCTCGCCTTTCCTAAGTACTAGTTACACATTAGTTTCTTTCTGTAAATTTTTTATTTCTTAAAGATTATTTATGTGTATGTGTGTGTACACATGTGTATAAGGGTGGCCAAGGAGGCCAGAAGAGAGCATCAATCTCCTGGAGTGGAGTTACAGATGGCTGTAAGCTACCTGACATGGGTGCTAGGTATTGAATTCTGGTTCTCTGAGAGAGAAGCAAGTAGCCGGGTGGAGGACCAGGCCTTTAATCCCAGACAGGTCTACAGAGTGAGTTCTAAGAAAAACCAGAGGGGGGGAAAGGGAAAGAGAGAGATATCAAGCACTCTTAACTAGGCCTTGTATTTACTTGGAGGGGGGGAAGTATTATTGTGTACAGTGTGTTTCTGTATATGGTGTGTGAGCATGTAGGTCAGTGCACGTGGGGGTGGGAGGGTAACTGTGAGGAGCCCGTCCTCTCCTTTACATGGGGAGTTCTAGAGATCAGGGCTGTGAGGCTCCTGTGATGGCTGGGTACCATTGCCCTGTGTTTTGAGGCAGGGTCTCCCACGAATCTTAGGCTGGCCTCAACAGGATCCTCATATGCATTGTCTTATTGGGACTCCCTCAGTGCTGGGATTCTGGGTGTGAGGAACTATGTCTGCCTTCTTCCTGAAAACTTTAATTGTTCTTTCTTGTGTCTCAGGATTAAATAGATTTGAGTGACTCTAGGTTAGAAGACACTCTCTGGTTACTAAAATTAAGCCAAGTGTCTGGGGAGCAGGAGTCTAGTCTGCAACACCACCTTTAATCATATTAACAAACGGCTTAGACTACTATTGATTAAGTAATGGAAATGAGAAGTTTCATTTTTAATAAATACCACATTCAATAAAGGTTAGATTGGGCCTTTCATCACAACTGAATAGCTAAGGTCACTGCTTCGATATTTTATAAATGATAACCTTTCCCACTACCGCTCAGCTCTGACACAATTCACAAGGTAATGAGATCTCATTAAGCTGGACACCCAAACTATACATTCATCTCAAAACTTCTGTCATAAAACTCAGATGACCCAAGTTTAAAATCTGAACATTTTATTGCCCAGTCATCTGAAGAGAATGTTAGGTCACAAATTAAATTTCAATAGATCTTTTAATAAGATTTCTATTCTTACTGTTAAAAGAATGGCTGAGCAGTTAACAGCACTGACTGTTCTTCCGGAGGACCTGAGTTTGATTCCTAGCATCCACATTGGGGGGAAATTTGTAATAGTAAACCATGAAGTGGGCTAAATAAAAATAAATAAATCACAAACAAAAAGTTGGAACAGGCTCACAACTAAAAAGGAGATGAAGTCAGAAATGCCCCTCTCCCCTTTTTGTTTTTCTGAGACAGGATTTCTTTGTGTGACCCGGCTGTCCTGGAACTCACCCTGTAGACCAGGCTGGCCCTAAACTAACAGAGAACTTCCTGCTTCTGCCTCCTGAGTGCTAGTATGAAAGGCATGTGCCATTACCACCACCAGCTAGGCCTCTTAATAGCCAGGCAGGAGGCTTGCCATGAATTCTGGGACAGCTTAGGTGATATAGTGAGTTCTAAGGCCAACCTGGGTTACAAAGTGAAACTCTCTCAAAAGACCAAACAGTATCCCTCAAACAAGTGGGCAAAAATCACAAAACAAAGAAGAGCCCTGACATCACAGGTTAACTCTTCCATATATTTTCTTCTTACTATTTTTGTAAAAACTGAAGAGGAAGGAACACTTGGCCCCTCTATAAGGATGGTACCCGTGCCAATGCCTTTTCTGAAGAAAGCCCTTGTCCTGGGGTGGGGGGTGGCCACACTCATTAGCTTCAAGCACAAACGCACTAAATGAGAAAGAACAGAACCGAGAGGTGCTCCATGGTGAAGGCGCTTGCTGTACCAGCCAGGCCACAGTGCCTGAAGTCTGAAAGCCACTAAAGGTGAAAAGAACCAGCTCTGGAGGGTTACTGTCTACCCTCCACATGTGCCTGTGAGATGGATGCACACATGGGACACCAAACACACACACATCACACCTATAAGATCTGGAACAAGGCACAGATGTCTTCTGATCAAAGGACTGGAAGTGCTAGTCAGAGCAAGATAAAGGAATACAGACACTCAGAAAGGAAAAGATCAGTTGGCTTTGGGATGACATGTCCCTTCATATGAATAACTCCCAAATTAAAGAGACACACGACCTGTTACAACTAGAACACAAATTTGGTAAAATAACAAGACATAAAACTAACCCACCAGAACCACCTGTGTTTTCATTACTAGAAATCACATGAAAAAGGAAGTAAACAGCACAAACAGAAAGACAACATAGTAAGGGACAGGGAACATCAGCCGTAAACACAGACAACTACAGACGCAGCACACACCCTTCCAACACAAAACAACACTGAGACAGGGTCACACTGTATAGTCCAGGCTGGGCTCAGACCTCAGAGGCTCCTCCCCTTCTGTATCTGTGCATGCAGAATCACATGCCACGGAGCACATCTATGAGCCAAGAGCCTGGAGTCCCTTCTCCCCTCCCACAGCGTGGGGGTCAAGCTCTCTCTCTCTCTTGACTCACTTGAACATTTGAGGCTCAATGTGACATGTCACTCCTACTCATACAGCTTAGAATTAGTGACATGGTCTCCATACACCAAACAGGCACCAGGACGTGTAGTTCCATACCATGCGCCAGACAAAGATTCAATGATCTTTGGCGCAAGGTGCTTTTAACAGCCATATTTATGCTCTTGATTCAGTCCTGACAAGACTGGACAGATATGTTCTTTACCATACTCCAGTCAGAACAATGCTGCCTTCCCCTCTGAAGGTGATGTCCCTACTAAACAGGCACAGCTTACCCAGTCCCATGCCTGAAGACTCTAACGGGGGAAAACACAAACCAAAGCAAACGCACACACGCACGCACGCACCTCCCCAGCTGGAAGGAAGAAGCTGATTTGGGAGCTAATGGACACCACGTCAGATAGGAGCTGCGCATGAGGAAAGGGCCATCAGCAGATTCTGACTGTGGAAATGAAGCCATACACCGGTCAGGGCTGGGAAGAATCCTGTAGCTGGACAAAACACATTGTCCACTCCCTCTGTAAACCATTGTACTCTCCAGCCTGACCCTTCACAGACCCCCTCAGAGACACAGCCTTCTCTCCTCTTCTCCTTCCTTCTTCCACTAGCCGCGGTCAGCCTAGAACTCAGAGATCTGCCTCTTTTTACTTTGGTGAGATTCCCCACCCCTAGCAGGTTGGGGGTGGGGGGGGGGAGGACTTATTCACAACCAGTGACATCCTAATCCGGCAGAGGCACAGCCAGATGGTCCAGATTGCTGCCTGGGGTCTGCGAAGGAGCCTGTCAAGTAGGAAAAGATGGATGGCAAGGGACTGGCCTGTGCACTGCAGAATGCAGCTGAGTGTGGCTGACAAGAGAGACTGTGTGCAAAAAGCCCCCACGCCATGAGAGACTTGTTTTCTTTTACAGACATCATTACTGGTACTGGTCAAAAGCTGATAAACGGGCAACCTTTCTCACCGCAATAAAGAACCAGAGAGGGAGACGATCAATACCTGCCAGATGGAAAGGCCAAACCCAGGAAGGAAAGAGCTGTGTCTCCCTTCCAGACGCTCTTCACAGGCCTGCAGCAAGATGCCCAGGCCTTACGGCCTTGGAGCCAGAGGGTCAGTCACTGTGTGTAAGTCTGCTCTTCTCCTCTAACTTTAGACGAGTTTCATAAGTGAAGGCGCAGATTTACCAAAATAAAGATGAAGAAATTCCTTCTGGTAGCCAGTTCCTCTGGAGCAGCAGTCTCAACTGTGGGTCTTGGCCCTTTCACAGGTGTTACATATCAGATATTTACATTATGATTCATAACAGTAACAAAATTACAGTTACGAAGCAGCATTTTATGGTTGGGGATCAGCACAACATGAGGAACTGTACTAAAGGGTTGAGGCATGAAGGCTGAACCTGCAACTCGTGCCAAGAAGGGGACTGGGGACAGCAGAGATGGCAACATAAACACAGTAAATGCAGCACCGGTGCTGCCGCACAAGCGTGAGAATCAGAGTTCAGATCCTCACACCTTATAAGCTACAGGTGGGCGTGGCAGTCTGTTTGAAATCCTAGCACTAAAAAAGCAGAGACGGGGACCCCAGGACAAGATGGGGGGCTATCTAAACACCTGAATCAGCAAGCTCTGGAATCAACAACCAACACCAACCATTGACAGCAACAATAGACCCGTATACACATGCAAAACGAAACAAAATTCTAAGCAGGGGCCAGCAAATGCAAACTGTTTGGGATAACTGATGCCACCCAGGGTGGTCCCTACCTTCACGAGTCAACAAACTAGATGTGCTCTTACTCTTAAGACCCATGAAAACAAGGGCTGCAGAGATAGTTCAGCAGTTAAAAGCTTGTACTGCTCTTCAGAGGACCCAGGGGCAAGTCCCAGCACCCACTCCTGGCAGTTCACAACCACTGGTGACTAGCTCTAGGAGGGAAGGAGGGAGGGAGAGACCCCCCACACATGCAGACTTAACTAGACACAGGGCAGAAAGGCTATGCTATCGGCACAGGAATTAGGGTGACCAGAAGGCAAGAAAGAGACCTACGTGGACATCAGGCCACTTGAACTGGCATCGGCCCAAGAAGCAAGTGCTGCTGGGCACAGCAAGATGGAATGCTGGTACAGTGGGAAGAGGAGGAGGAGGTGGGCAGGCGGTTCAGTGAACATCTATCTACCCACCTGCTCACTCCTTTAGCAAACATTTGTTAAGAACAAGGGTGTGTTGGAGAAATGCACCGTGAGAGGGTACAAGCTAAGATGGCTACTGACAAACTCTTTTGGATGGTTTCCTACTGACACAGTGCTGACAGACCACAGTTTCCTTGCACTGAAAGAGGTAAAATGTCACATAAAACATGGCTTGTAAAAGGCTTTAAAACTTCCAGAGGCCAGTGAGATGGCTCATTGAATGGGCACTTCCTGCCACGTCTGACAACTTTGCAGGAAATGACCCCACAAGTTGTCCCTTGACCTCTTCCACAAAGGCATCATGACATGGCGGAGGGGGGTTATCTATCTCTCTCTCCCTTGACCTCTTCCACAAAGGCGTCATGACATGGCGGAGGGGGGGTATCTATCTCTCTCTCCCTCACATACACACAAATAATTTGTTTTTGTTTCTGACATTCTGTTTTCCAAGACAAGGTTTATCTATATTAACAGTCCTGGCTGTATTCCAACTCAGACAGACCTCCCAACCTCTTGCCTCCTGAGTGCTGGGATGAAAGGTGTGCCATATGACTGTCCAGGTCACACACCACTTTTTCTTTTCTCTTTTTGACAAACACATACGAACTCACAGCAATTCTCAATCTGACTCAAGTGTTGGGATTACAGGTGTACACTCCCACAGCACCTCTCTGTACAGCCCAGGATGACCTTGGCCCCTGATCCTCCAGCCTCCACCTTCCCCGTGCTAGGATTCTGTGGTGTGACACAATATCTAACTCTTTACAAGGCAGCAGACTGGCCTGTGAAGAGAGATGTTTGCCCATTTCTACAAGAAGCATCAGATAGGTACTATCCTTCTCTGCCTTGCCTTGCAGACTGTCAAACTGCCTGACTTAAGGATGAAGAAACAGGTTTAGACAGGGCAAGTTGCCTCCTGTCACACTTGACCCCATGCTGTAGACTGTTTTTATTAAAGCTGGCTTTCACACACACACCCTTTGAGGTTTGATGCAATCTGTGGCCACTTGAAAATATCACCAACAAGACATAGAGGAACTCAATATGCAAGGTGCTGGGCTACACCACCAGACATGCTTTCCTGTGTCTGAGTTCCACTGCCAAGGTCAGGGAAGTCTGTCTCCTCCAGTCATTTCAAGACTTTTGGATCAGAAAACATAAGAGTAGGGAAAGAAACAGTCAAACCATGGAGGAGAAAATGATCAGGGCAGTTAAACAGAGTGAGCTTTGACAAATAACTGTGACTTTGGGTCCTACCTAATAGTTAGAGGAAAAGCCACTGAATTCTGAGACACAATACCCTCAAGATGGCAACACAAACCCTTAAATACATAACCAGGTAATCAGTAATGACAAAATTCTAAGTAAAAAAATAAAATTCTCTGGGCCCAGGAACAAAGCCTCGGGAGGCTGAGGAAGGAGGATTAAAAGTTCAAGCACAGCGGGCAGCTGGCTAAGACCCTCTCAGAACTAAAGCAACAAGGGCTGGGGCAGTAGAGACTGCTTGTACTGCAGAGATATACTGGGTTCCATGCCCAGAACTGGAAAAGTTGGCTTAAAAAAATTGTTTTTAAAGGCAGGACACGTGTGACCTTTAGAGTTCACGAAACAGAGGGGAATCCTGTCCTCCAGCATAGACTTCTGCTCAAAGCAAATGAACCAAGAGGCAGAAACTGCCTTGGAAAGAAGCCAATCCAAGGACAGAGGAAAACCCTCTCTACCATGACGCAGCTTGGGTTCCATCCTGGTCCTGCCTCCATGTTACTCTGGTCCTTGAGACACTGTTGTGCCGTCTTTTGAGACATGCTTCAAATCTTCCACGGTTCAGATCTTCTCTCCCCTTAGGAACTCACTTGCTTGTTCCTGTTTCACCCTTCCTTCCCAAGCACACTCGTAGCTGTCCATCTCTTTTAGGTGGTGTTTTCCTTTAGGCAAAATCGCTAGTTTCTGCACACAGTCCACTCCTGACAGGCAGGAGTGGTTCCCACAGTTCAAGAGCCTCAAGGTGGCTTCTCCTTTCAGAGTGGAATCAATGTGTGTCCTTATAGCAGCAACAAAGCAACAACATTCCCAGTGGTCACCTCTTTTAAAATGTGTGTCTATTCTTTAAAATGTGTACAATTAATCTGTTAGTTGTTTTAAAACCTTATTTAAACAGATAATAGAAGTAAACAGCAAACTGCACAGCTAAGCCAAACATGCTGCTCACAGGCCTATAGTTTCTCTTCTATTGTTTTAATTATCAAATTTACAACATAAAAAACTTTCAATCAAAATCTCTCTGAGAAAAAAGGAAAGTATTTAGGTACATAACACAAAACCAGAGCATAAAAACTTCAAGAACCGGGGCTGGAGAGATGGCTCAGCGGTTAAGAGCACCGTCTGCTCTTCCAGAGGACCAGGGTTCGATTCCCAGCACCCACATGGCAGCTAACAACTGTCTGTAGTTCCAGTTCCAGGCAAACACCAAGGCAAATAAATAAATAAATAAAGTTTTTTTTTTTTTTTTAAAAAAAACTTCAAGAACCTATTGCTAAAATACCCAAGGCATATGGTTCATTAACAAAGTAGATTTGACCTTGTATTGTTGACTAATTATACCAAGATGATACTGAACCTGGTCAGGCATCCTCCATGGCTCTCCCCAGCCCCTCCTAGTCACCTTAGCCACATCATTCTCTCATCTTGTCCATCTCTTCAGAGCAGCTTTGGGTTCCCTCTATTTGTATCTGAGACTCCAGTTTCTATTCTGCCCTCTGTGGTATATTTTGTGCCCAAGTCAACTCTGCAGGAAACACCACTAAGAACAGCAATGCCTTTCAAGAAGAATAAATTCAGTATTTAATAGTACAGAAAGCTCTGGGCACTCACGACTTAAAGCTTGGTATACAATCTTTCTCTTCCTGTGGCCTTAGAGATGGAGCCCAGTTCTCAGGCACCTAGGGTACTCCTACCACAGAGCCACACCCTCAGCATTGATTTCCAGCAGCACAAGGCACACTGAGGCTGGAATGCTAAGGCTGGATATGTACACACTTTTTTAGTTTTGGTCTTTTGAAACAAGGTTTCATGTGACCCAGGGTATCCTCAAACTCATGATAGAGATAACAAGGACCTTGGCCTTTTTGTCTATACCCTCCAAATGCTGAGATTCCAGGTGTACTTCACCATGCCATGTGTATGTCTTCAAAAAGCAGACTCTCACTCCATCAAAAGCTAATACATACTGATATCTATGTTAAGCACTTTACACATATTCTACCCACATAGCAATGTGCACAACACATGTCACCCTAAGTTACAGAAAATGTTTAAACCATTGTTATTATCATCTGTTAGTTACTTTGAGACAGGGTCTCAATCTGCAGCCCTGGCTGTCCTATGTAGGACAGGCTGGCTTGTTTCTGCTCTGGAATGCTGGAGTTAGAGGCATGTGTCACCATGCTCAACCTGTTAGCTACATTCTGTGCCAAAGAAAGCAAGAGTGGCATGTAAGATGGCTCGGCAAGTAAAGGAACCTGATGGTAAGGCTAATGACACGAGAAGGCAAAACTGAGCAGTGTCCTCAGACCTCCAATGTGCTCCAGTATGTGCATGTATCCAACAGCCAATACACATAACTAAAAGAAAAAGAAAATGGGCAGAGAGGCAGAGCAGAGCAACACAACTCCTCAACAGAAACACTGGACCACAGGGCAGCCATTCAGAAAGCTACACTTTCTGGCTCCTCTCCAGTACACTGCGGCTGTCTCTAGCACTAAAGCAACTGAGGTGAGTGGCAGGCAGAAGGGTCCGCAATTCCTGGTCCTCAAACTCCTGGCTTCTAGGCTTTTAGAAAGAACTATGGTTGTGGACAACCAGGCCTGGCCCAACACACCCAATGTTAAGCATTTACTCATAACCACTACTATAAATGTCACACTGTGAACATAATGTACAAGGGGCACTCAAGAGTCAGCCCCAGACTCTGCACTTACCTCACAAACAGGCAAGAGAACCAACTCCTGCAAACTGTCCTCTGACCTCCACCCAAACAAAGCACACACACAGACACAATCAAAACAAAAACTAAGACCCAAAACAGAGCCCCCTCCTTCACCAAAACCTCCAGACAGCCTTGAAAAAGAGGCTGGCTGATCTACGTTGATTAAGACCAGTGAGGTGGCTTTATTTGTTTGTTTATTTTTGACAGGGTTTTGTTATATAGCCCTGGTTGGTTTTGAACTCACAATAATCTTTTTGCTTGGCTAAAATGAAATTCTTTAAAGTGTAATATGACAGTGATAAGGAAAGAATCAGACTGTATATTTAGAAATAAACTAGGTTTAAGTCATATCAGTTAAGACTTCTCTAAAAATCAGCCACAGAAACGGCTCAATGGTCAAGTGCACTTCTGTTCTTGCCGAAGACCAGGGTTAAATTCCCAGTACTTTATGGCAGCTCACAACCATCCACAAGAGGGCATGTGCTGAACATCATACACTCTCACATAACACCCACACAAATCTAAAAGAAAAAAAATTCTACAGAAAGCCGAAGGATCAATACATTTAATGCTAAATTGCTGTAAAGAAATCCATTCTCCATAGTTTGGAAAATCATCCCAGAATCAGGTAAGTTCAATTTTATTGTGATCATGCATCTGACAACACAAAACCAAAAAGCAGATTGGTTTTGGTGAGCTTCACCACTGGTAATCACCACAGGATAAGGGCACCACTCTACCAACAGAAGCTCTTCAACACTAAAGGGGCCTCACTAGGGCCAGGGGTTTTGTTTACAGTAGGATCTGGTGATCCTGACTATTGAGCTACCTCCTGCAACAGAAATCCAGAGATATAGTGTACAGTTTAAAGCCTGAGAAGGGAGATTCTTAGGAGATTTTTTTTGGCATTTATTACTTTAGTTGTTTAATTATCTTTATTCATCTAATCTTACTTCAGTTCTTTTGAGTGATGGTCTCATGTAGTCAGGCTGGCCTCAAACTTACTGTGTAGCTGAGGATGACCTTGAGCATCTAAACTTCCTGCTTCTACTTCCCATGTGCCACCATGCCCAGTTTGTGCAGTGAATGCAGTACCTGATATAGAACATGGTTATTTTGTTAGACAAACACCACCAACTGAGCTACAGCCTAGCTCAGTGCGTCTACCCTGTGAACAGAACGTCCTGGTTCTGTAGAATTGCTTTCACTTGTGACCTCTAGGGAAAAGACTGAGCTTGATGGGACACTGAGCATTCTGAAGATGCCCTAGTGGCACACTTAACTAGGTCAGAACTGACAGCAGACACAGCAGCTACTTAGACACTCTAACACACACACACACACACAGAGTAATATTCCTTTCCTTCAGTTTCGTTCCCAAGATAACACATGCTTTTTTAATTTCAGGATTGAAAAAACAAAAACTTCAGTCTTTAAAGATTCCTTCCCAGTAGAACCCAGAACTACAAAGTCAGCTTGCAGACATGATGCGCTCAATGCTCAGTGTAGTGACAAAAGCTAGGTGGGCTAGGTAGAGGCTTGTTTGGTGAGGGAACTTTACCCACTCTAAATGATTGCAATGCCTGAACTCACTGGTGGAAGGAAAGCATTCCTTTAAAAGAAGCATTTCTTTGGCTCTTTTCCCAGTTTAATGGCAATGAAAGGCCTAAAATCCCAGGGGGTTCAAATATCTTTCCAAACACATACAGCTATTTAGGTTCAGCAGTTTCGGCACACAGGTAAATGCCTGCTCAACTACTAACAACTCAGTCTAGTTAGGAGTGTGGAGTTTAAAACAAACAAAAAACAATTGAATCCCAGAAAACTGGCTTCTTTTAACACTTTGCTTCCTCAAAAACCAGAATATGGCCATGCATCATAGCTCTCGCCTTTAATCCCAGCACTTGGGAGGCAGGTGCAGGTGGTTCTCTGTGAGTTCAAGGACAGCCTGCTCTACACAGAGACTTCTAGGCCAGCCAGGGCTACACAGTTAAGACCCTATAAAAACAAAACATAACAACCCAGGGCAAAATTTACAGCTTCATTCATCACTAAGTGACTAAAAGTTAAAGAAACAGTTTGTTCAAAGTTCCAGGGCTGTTCAGCTGCAAATGCAGGTGCCCCAATGCAGTTTAAACTGAAAAGCCCCCAAAAGATTTCACGGGATTTTCTGGAGTAAGCAGTGGTTAATACTGCTGAGAAATGCACTGTATCAGAACAAAACTTTGTAGTATGTGGACTGGTAAACTGAGGCAGCAGCATAGTTCTGGGTTTCTGGAGTTGGAATGTTCAGGGATGAATTACACCTGTCTGTTCCCTCGATTGTAAATAACGGATTTTGCTGGGAGGTGGTGGCACAGCACACTTTTAGTCCCAACACTTTGGAGGCAGAGAGAGGTGAATCTCTTGTGAGTTCAAGGCCAGCCTGGTCTAGATCAAGTTGTAGGGCAGCCAGGGCTATACAGAGAAACCCTGTCTCGAGGGGGGAAAAAAAGCAAAATAGTGGATTTTCATGAGGGCAACTATGACAATCTAATGAGACATCGCATTTTGAGTTCTTTCAGCAGGTGGCCGTGCACAAAACAAGCACTCTAATAGACACTGGATATTAGCACGCAGACAATCTTTGCTGAGAATAGTCCAGTTACTTTTGATCACTACCAGAAAATTTGAAACACAGGACTATCTGGCAGGACTGGACTCAGTAGCATAGACATCACCTACACTCTATGACCTTGGAAGCCTTTTCAGAAACCCTGCTCGGACAGATCTCAACTGCCCACTAGCCATCATCGCGAAACAGAACCTACGAGAAATTTATGTGTCAGACAATACGTCCTTCTCGGATTACTTTTTACTCTCGAGGAGACAGCGTGAATACACTTGACCTGGATGCTGAAGTCTCAGTCGGAGCGCCGCTGAGTCTCTGGCCTAACACTTCTTGCTCATCCTCAGCCCCACGAGTCGAGGCTGGGGAGATCCTGGTTTCTAATTTCTCGGCGGTGGCTCAAGGGGTCGAAGGAGGGCACGAAACTCTAGTGTCTGAGGCTAGATCCAACTTCAGTGGCATCAGGGACCTTGGGGGTCCAACTGAGTTCTAGGGAGGCTCCCAGGTGGCCTTGACCTTGGTGTCCCGGGATTCAGTTTGCCTGCCTGCTAGCTTAGGCCACTGACTCTGACCCCTCGTCTAAGGCAGCTGTGTGTAAGGGGAGGGTGGGTCTGGGCCACAGGGGCCTGGGAACCCCAATGCAGTGGGTTCCCGAGGCTCTTGTCCCCACTCCTGCAAGTGCGTGGGCTCAGGCTCGGTCAGGACACAGTGCATGCCACGCACGGGCCACAGAGAGCTGGGCAGACGCTGGACCCGCGCCAGGGTGCGAGGGTCGCGGCGGTGCGGGCAGCTCGACGGCCGGCGGGCGCACACGGCGGCGGGGTCACGCGGCCTCCGGACAGGGCCGTGGCCTCCTGGGGCGGCTGCGGGGCCAGAGCCGCCCGTCCGACCTTCCAG
This sequence comes from Sigmodon hispidus, assembly GCA_004025045.1. Taxonomy (NCBI): domain Eukaryota; kingdom Metazoa; phylum Chordata; class Mammalia; order Rodentia; family Cricetidae; genus Sigmodon; species Sigmodon hispidus. The sequence continues at coordinate 11,313 of PVIH01017940.1, read as the reverse complement.
AACCATTGTGCCGGACGTCAGCTCCGCCGACGCCACGCCGCGGGCCTCACCTCCCTGCGCACGTTCAGCAGTGAGTAATAGTCTTCATTGTCCAGCTCCTCCTCGCTCAAGGCCGTCGCCATCTTCGCAACCTTTCACCCCGCCAAACCGGCGAGGCCGTACTCAAGAGAGTCCGGCGCAGCGCGGCGCTCCACGTGCGCCTCCCCTCCCCGAACCACAGCGGCCACTGGTGGCCTGGAGCCGCATGGCAGCCTGCGGGAACGCGCCTGCGCACTACGCCCCCATGTGGCCGAGGCTGGAAGCTAGGAGACGGCGAGCCAGGGCATTCGTGTTTGCGCGTCGGGGTAGGGTGTGGGGATAGGGTGGCACTAAACCTTTTCCTGGACTGTCAAGGGAGACTGTGGGAGCCACACACATGAGGCCACTAACCCCGGGTTCTGGGTAGCCCCGAATCAAGGATGCCTCGAGATTCCTCCCCTGAGTTGGTGTTTGTTACAAGGCCATCCGGAGCCTAGGCATTTATTTATCTCACCCTGCTAAGCTAACCGCTATGGGAGGCTGCTTGTGGACCCACTTGGTGACTTATACGTGCTCAAGAAACCTCCAAAATGATTGCCTACACCATTTTTGGTTCATAGAAACCTTTCTTCCTGTTCAGAGAATGGGTTGCCTTCTTAGCTTAGTATTTTTTTTTTTTTTTTAATGCCTTGCCCTAAATTTAGGAGCACCTGACCATTTTTTTCTGCTGTGTAAATGAGGAGATAATATCCATTTGGCTCTTAATTGCGTCTGGCGTGCGTATATACCTGTGGCTCCTACCTCAGAGTCACTCCACTGTAAATTTCTCCCGTATAATTTAGCAGTGGAGTCTAATTGGTTTCAACCTGGTGCCTGCTGTTTGGTGCATTATTAAAAACGTCTTGGTTACAATAATCTAAATAATTTAAATGTCTTTGAAATGATGTTATCAAGCGGTGGGCAATGGCTTAGGCTCTTCCACCTGTTGGCTCACCTGACCTGTCTTTTCTCAGGGTCTTCGTTGTTCTCCACAGCCATCCGTTTGCCCTTTATACACTGGTATCCTGGGGAACTCCAGCACCTGTCTGTAGATATGAGAGGTTGGTTTTTTTCCTCTTCTTAATTTTTGGCCAGATGTGCACCATCTGGGCCTGTGTATCGTCCCTACCTCCCCCTCCTCTTAGGATCTTTTGGATCGAGACATCTAGGTGTGCAGAGGCAGCCTGCAGTAGGCTGGTGGCCCAGGTTGTAAATTAATAGCTTAAAAAAAAACAACCCAAGTTGGTAGGCTTCCCCAGCCATTATCACCAGCTCTTCCTGCAGTTTTTATAGGCTTTTCCTTTTCCTCTCCTCCTCTGCAGAGCTGTGATTAGGACTAAACTACCTGCTGACATTTTTCTGGTCTTTGAGAATTTTTTGCAGAGGCTGGCTGGCTGGCTGGCTGGGTGGGTGGGGGCCACAATGTTGGGATGTTTACTTTTTCCTGCGTTTGTAGATATTAACTGGGCTTCAGAGCTCACTTGGGCAGAGGAATTTTTTTTTAACCTCCCTTCTCTGCTTTGGAAAACACAGCTTCTAGGAGTTACATAAATGAAACATAACATGTTTCACTACACCCAGATCTGTGTTTCTATGATTGAGAATGACCTGGTTTTTATCACCACTCAGACAAAATAAATAATGACTCAGGGATGCTCTGGGCCTGTCTTCTCTTGGGTCCACAGTATTTTGTATTGTGGTTCCTTGGAAAGTGGCTGTGATAAATGGACAGTCAACTTCCATACACCACAGGCCCAGGGAATATATTTATTTCCAGGGTTGGCTGTTTTCCTTTCTTCCATCCCCCCAAAAGCCCTGATGTTCTATGGGGAAAATAATGGAAACCAAGGACTGTAAAAATGTATAAGTTACAAAGCACACACCTAACACATTACTGCAGCCAGAGTAACTTCCAAAAAGCCACTGTCATTCAGGGCCTTGCATTTTCTAAAGCAAACAGCAACTTAGGAGCAAGCAAAATCCAGTATACTTATGTAATACTTTTTTGTAAGTATAAATATATATGTGATACATTTTAAAAGGTTTATTTTACATATATGAGGTTTTTCGGTGTGTGTACCGCCTGCATGCCTGGTGCCTGAAGACTGTGTCAGATGCCCCGGAACTGAAATTATAGAGGATTGTGAGCTGCCATGTGGGTGCTGGGAATCAACCGGGGTCCTTCTTGAGAGTTTCCAGTGTTCTTTACTCATTCCTCCAGTACCCTGCTTTTGTAACTATGGATACATGTGTCTGTTTTATGTACATACAAAAGCTATTATGAATACATCTATAGAACATGCACATACAACACAACTGTTCTGAAATGTTTTTATTTTTATTATTTGTTTTCTAGAGTTTTTTTTTTTTTTTTTTTTTTTTTTTTTTTTTTTTTTTTTTTTTTTTTTTTTTTTTTTTGAGACAGGAGCTGATATAAAGCAGGCTGGGCTTGAATTTGAATTTGTTATGTATTGGAAAATGACCTTGAATTCCTGATCTTTCTACCCTAACCTCATACATGCTGGGACTCCATTATGACCACCATACCTGGGCTGTCATTTTCAAATAGTATAGTTAAGGATACTCATCTCCAGTGTCACATATTCAGATGACACCAACTCTAGAATGTTTGGGCTCCTATTTAGCTACTCTATGTAGATACTCAGCAATAGGGCTCAGGGAATGAAGGAGCTTGCTGCCAAATCTGATGATCTGAGTTTGATCCCCAGAACCCACACGATGAAAAGAGAGAGTGCTATAAGTTGTTCTCTGAGCCCCATAGTTTGAAGGCATGCATGGACCCCTCCCCCCACACACACAGTGCCTATCAACTGTTACTGTCACTTGGGGCATATTCTAAATAATTGTTTATCTGAAATTCAAATTCAGCAGGGTACTATAGTTTGGATGACAAGTGTCCCCAAGATTGGATGTGTTATATAGGCTTATTCCCACTGTATTGTAATCAGGAACCACTGGGAACTTTCAGAGTATAAGGGCAGGCAGACACAGTCTTTGTTGGTGTGCCCTCAAGAGAGATTATTGACCCAAGCTAGAATCATCAAGAGGAGGAACCATAACTGAGAAAGTGCCTCCATAAGATAAGGCTGTGGCATTTTCTTAATGAGTGATTGACGGGGGAGGGCCCAGCCCATGGTGGGTGGTGCCATTGCTGGGCTGATGGTCCTGGGTTCTGTAAGAAAGGAGGCTGAGCAAGCCAGTAATCAGCACCCTTCCATGGCCTCTGCATCAGCTCCTGCCTCCAGGTTCCTGTTCTGACTTCCTTCAGTGATGGACTACAATGTGGACTGGAAGGCCAATAAACCCTTTCCTCCTCACCTTGCTTTTGATCATGGTATTTGTCACAGTAATTGTCACTCTAAGACAGGAGCCCAGACTCCTCTTCTGTGAAGTCAGGGACTTTCTCTGAATATGCTTCTGCCATGATATGTGACAGCCCCCAAAATGTCAAGGCCAAATTAGTCATGGATGGAAACTTCAAGAACTCTGAGCTAACATGACCTTTGCTCTCTATGCTTGTGGCCGGCCTTCCGTGTTTGTCACAGTGGCAGGAAGCTGAGGGACACACAGGCATTCTGTAACCTTGTTTGCAGCCCTCTGCTGGAGGCCTCTTGTCCTTCTCCATGTTGATTAGAAACTGTCCCAAGAGGGGAGGCAAGCATCCTGCCTGCCCTGCCCATTGGCTAACTGGACTAAATCCTTTTCTCTGTCTATAACTCAGGAGGAGGAATTACCTATAATCTTTTTACTATTCCTCTGTCATCGAGTCTGGACTGGATTTAGTGCTCACTTGCCATTCACAGCCCATTCTTCCTGTCCCACACAGCGCTGATAACCCTGTTAACCGACAGATAGGGGAAAAGCCTTAGCTGCAGCACAGAAGAGGGAAATTGCAGGCACTCAAGAATTACATTTTCTTGATGTTATCTGCTCTCTGAGCATTCGGTGACTTGTCACTGACATCTTTAGCCACAGTGATAATTGCAGCAGGGTCACCCAGAGGAAGAGTTGCACCTGTCTCTGCCAGCCACACAGAGAGGCTGAGTCACACTGGTTGAGAGTTTAACTCCAGGGGCAGCTTCGGTGGTCATGGAGACATGGAATCAAGGCCACTATATGCTAGACACTTCTAGACTGATCATTTTGTTTTGTGCCATCCCGTGAAGTACACCCCCCCCAAAAAATACCTTGTGGCTCAGTATTTACCTGTACTGTCATTCACCTGGTATGTTTAGGGAATCTCCTTCCATCAGGCAGGTCCCAAGGATTGAACTCGAGTCCTTGGGCACAGAAGGAAATACTTTTACCCATTGGGTCATCTCACCAGCGCTGGTCTGTTGCAGGCTTTCTTGGACTGCCAGCCCCCAAATCATGACAGAGACTTACTATTAATTATGAATTCCTGGATATCTGAGCCGGTTGAGCATGAGACTCATAATCTCAGGGTAGGGTTCTGGCTCCACGTTGGGCGCCATTTGTAGCTGGAACTTTATTTGGGAGTTGACTAGAGGCTCCAAGAAAATTCCAACTATGTTGGTCTCTACTTATTGATCTACTCCAGCCTGTCAGTTTCCTTGGGAAGACCCAGGTGGGTCCCTTTCTAAAGTGCCTTTTTGGACAGTCAGTGATACAGCACTTTCAGCTGGTCCTGCCTACCACATCTGTCCCTGTACATTCTGTCTGTCTGACAGTCTGTCTCCATCATCTCCCTCTCACCCCTCCCAGACTGCCAGGAGTAGCTATAGAGTCTTGGCAAGTATGAAGCTCATGCTGACTTCTGCTGGGTCCAGTGTTGCTTGACAATGCTCTTCTGTACACGTCTTTTTAAAACCCTGAGTTCTCCCACAGTGTCTGCCTCACTTTAAGTCTGAAGTATAGAACAGACATTGGAGCTTCAGCAACTCACAGAGGGAAGAGGTTTCTTTGCCTGTGAATTACTCTCTCTCTCTCTCTCTTTCTCTCTCTCTCTCTCTCTCTCTCTCTCTCTCTCTCTCTCTCCCCTCTCTCTGTACATACAGATAATAAACAAGCCAGTTATGATGCGAGATGATTTGTGATAGTAAGGGCTCTTTGCCAAAAATGACATGATGAGGCAAGGCAGATTATCTCAGGTGAGGCAAGATATCCTGCCTTGGTCAGGGAGAAGCTGCCTGGAGAGTTTTGAATAGCCAGCTTAGCAAGGCCTGGAGGAAGAACCTGCCTGTGCTGAGGAGATGGGAGTGTGGTGAGCTTTGGGGCTAGATGGGGATCCAGGGCACATGCTGCTGAAGTAGGCAGGGAGGGGTAAGGGTAAGTGAAGCTGAGGAAGCAGGTGGTAACCTGGTAGTACTGCTCCCAGGAAGGTCACACTTATGGACATCAGAGGGTTCTGAAGCTGGCCCCTCTCTAGTCTCAGGTCTCTATGTTCATGATTTCTCTTCTTCTCACCAGAGCTTCTGCCATAAGATCATCTACCATGATATGACATCTCTAAAAAGTCTTCACCAGGGCCAGCGCTGTGTCCTCCATGTCCAGTCTCTCAAACTATAAGCTACGCAAACCTCGTTTCTCTTTTTTTTTTAAGTATGTAATTATATTTATGTTAATAAAACTTAGCAGTGTACATTTAACCCAATTCAGTGATGAATTCTTTGGCCTTTGCCTTTTCCAGCTTGGCAATTCGAGCCACAGACTTAGGACCCAGGACGTTGCCTCCCCAGTGGCGTCGGATCTTATTGTGTCTGTTGTTGTAGTTGGTCCTAACCACTTCTATCAGCTTAGCCAAAGCACCCTTATCTTCCGAGTTGACCTGTATGAAGGCAACAGTGGTGCACGTCTTCCTGTAGACCAGCTGCCCCAGCCTGGCCTTTCCCTTGATGATGCAGTAGGGGACTCCCATCTTTCGACACAGGGCAGGCAGGAGACCACCAGCTCAATGGGGTTTGCATCATGAGCAATCACCACCAGCTAAGCCTTGTTCTCCACCAAGCTGGTGACTGTACTGACCCCTGCTCGAAGGACAGGTGGTCTCTTAGTTGGAACATTCTCCTTGCCAGCAGCTTTTTTTCTCAACACGGGCTTTGCTTCTTCTGTTTTGTCTCTGACTTGTACTTGTGGGCAAGCTTAAGCAGCTGAGTAGCTGTTTGTCTGTCCAGAGCCTGGGTGAACTGATCAATGGCAGGAGGTACTTTGAACCCCTTATAGAGAATGGATGCTCTCTGCCGCTGCAGCCTGACGTAGCGCAGCCATTTGACAAAGCATGTGAGATCTCTTTTGGGCTGGATGTCCTCCTGCCCAGTGCCAAAGTTCTTATGACTTTTCTCAAACAAAGATTCACCACCTTTGGCCTCCAGTTTCCCCACTACGGCGTGGCCAGGGCCACCTTCTTCCTCTGGGCACCCTTCTTGGCTGGAGGAGAGAGAAAGAAAAAGCAAGCGTCATTTCTTTGTGCATTATCTGGTCCTAGGAATTTTATTACAGCACAGACAACAGACTGACATCCCCTTAGGTAGTGAGTCTGGTAGATGAGGCCATGAGACGGGTACCCTGTTCCTGCATTCCAGTTTGAGCTAGTGGGTAGCAGGCCATTTGCAAGAAGCCATAGAAGGAGGCCAAGTTGGCAGGGAAACAACCAAGAACTCCAGCTATGTCTTTGATGAACTTCAGGTCGATCTGGCTTTAGTTTTTCATCCTTTACACTCACTCTTTAATTCCTGGCAATAAGGAACTTGCCTGTCATTTCAGTACGTCCACCTGTGACATCTTGAATGCTGATGCAATGGCTTCCACCTGGACTCCAGGCAGTATTACAATGTCACCCACCTTCCCCCTCTGTGACCACTAGGTGTTTGGTCTCTCTCTCTCCTCACGTCTCTATTTTTTCCAGTGTTCCAGTTTTATCCCATTGCTGTGATAAACACTTTGAACAAAAGGAAGTAGGAGAGGAAAGGGTTTATTTGGCTTACACATCCAGGTCACCGTTTATCACAAGGGAAGTCGGGGCAGGAGCTTGCAGCAGAAACACCATGGAGGACGTTGTTGCTCTCAGGCTTGCTTGGCTGGCTTTTTTCTTACGATGTCTCGGACCTCAGCTGTGGACAGTGCTGCCCACATCTAAGATGGGCTTCCCCTAGCTGACTTGTTAGGGTGACTCCTCTCCTAGCAGAACCTACATCCTGTCAGGCAGGCAAGCAATAGTAACTGCTACAGGTGATCTGATTCACGGGTCTTTTAGCTCGATGCTCCCTGGCTTTCCTTCTGGAATCTTTGATAATTTTTCTTGTTCGCTTATTCTGTGAATGCTCCCTGAACGTCTTTGCTCTTGCTCCCGTGTTGAATTTCTGGGTCCATTGACCCTCATCCTCAAAACTCCTTGTGGAATTCTCTGGGTGAGCCGCTCTTGGAGAACTCTCTCACATTTTGCTTATCTGAAAAATCTTTTTCTATCGGTAAAGAATATTTATTGAAAGGTAGAGAAATTTATGTGGGCTGTTATTTTGTTCTCTAGGACTTTGGCGATGCAGTCTCATCCCCTTGGGCTTCTAGTCTGGGCATTTGAAAGTGTTTCCCTTTTGACTTTTGGGACCCCAATTAAGCATCTTAGACCCTAAAATCCATTTATTCTTTTTCTGCCTCTCCCCCTCCTCCTGCAGTTTAGGTCTCTCACCAATTTGCTTACTTTCCTTTTTCCTTTACTGCTTTATTGAAGTATAGTTAACATGAAATAAAATGCACATGGTTTTTCTTTTATTTATTTATTTTTACTTATTTATTTTTATTATGAATAAAGTCATATTTTTTTATCCGTGTATATCCTTGTTCAAGCTCCCTTCCTCCTCCCTCTTTTATTGTTTAAAACTTTTTCATACAAAAAGTTTTGGGTGTGGTGGTACACATCTTTAATCCCAGCACATGGGAGGCTGAGGCAGGCAGATCTCTGAGGCCAGCCTGGTCTACATAGTTAGTTCCAGGACTGCTAGGACTATGTCTGGTGGCTCACTTCCTCATTCATTGATGATTCTCCCTCTGCGCTCCTCACTTGGGGAAGGGGAGAGGAGCCTCTCTGGTGTTTTTTCTATAGGAACACTAATTCCATTCAAGAGAATTTGACCTTCATGACCCCATTACCTTCTAAAAGCCTCAGCTCCAGAGTTTATCACTGTGGGTTCTATAGATTTCAACATTGACTAGGGTAAGCTCAGATGTGATAGTCTGCAAGAAAATGACCCCCAAAGGGAGTGGCACTATTAGGAGGTGGTGGTTTTGTTGGAGTGGGTGTGGCCTTGCTGAAGGAAGTGTGTCACTGTGGGGGTGGGCTCTCAGCCACTCCTCCTGCACCAGGTCTGCCTAAGTGCCACCATGCTTCCTGCCATGATAATAATGGACTTGAACCTCCGAAACTGTAAGTGAGCCATCCAAATTAAATGGTTTCCTTTAAAAGAATTGCTGTGGTCATGGTGTCTCTTCATAGCAATGGAAACCCTAAGACAACAGACATCTGGACCACAACTCTGTCTATCTTCCTTCCCTGCCCAGTGGGAATCCCAGCAAGAGTCAGTCAAGGCAACTGTGTGCTGGTTGAATGGGGACCTGTGTTATGTGTGAAGTTAGGTCAGGTTTGATGCGTCCCCTTTTAACTTAAGTGTCAACTTGAAAAAAAAAAACTTCCACTTTTTGTGTTGGCTCATTAGCTTGTATCTTGATTTTACATATTTTATTTTACAAAAGTATTGGGGGTCCTTGGAAGGAGGGAGCCTGGAGGGCTGTTTAATGGTCTAGAGTCTGGATATGCTAAATGAAGTATCCTGGAGGCTGTTCAGATAATGATATGGACATACTAATGCTGCTGAATTACATGCTTACCATGGCCAACAGTGGCTAATGGTGGCATACCCATGATCCCAGGCAAGAGGACTGTGTGTGTAAGGCCAGCCTAGGCTCAAAGTAAGAACCTGCCTTCAAGACAGCAGCAGCAGCAGCAGCAGGAACAACAAAAACCAAGATGGGGGAGGGGCCAGGAAAAAGTGTTAAGATGGCAAATTTTATGTCCTGAATATTTTATTACAATTAAATATAGGATTAATGGATCTGGTAAGATGGCTCAGAGGTTAAGAGCACTGGCTTCTCTTCCAGAGGACCTGAGTTCAATTCCCAGCTACCCCACTGCAGCTCACAACTGTCTGCAGCTGCAGTCCCAGGGGATCCTTTATCTTCTTTTGGCCCCCATGGGCACCAGGCATGTAAGTGATGCACATGCACGCAAAACAGCCAAACACATAAAATAAATAAAACAAACACACACATAGGGACTGGGGAGATACTGGGCTGTGCTTGCTACCGAAGCATGAAAGTCAGTTAGGGTGGCCCGTGCTTAACCCTAGTGCTGAGAACAAGCAGATAACTGGTGCTGTGAAAGCCAGCCTAGACAAGGCAGAAAGCTCTGGGTTTAGTGTCTCAAAAAAGAATGTGGAAAATGATAGAGATGCCTGACTATGACTTCTGCTTCTACATGTGCATGCATGGAGGATTGTACCTATGTTTGCATGCAGCACACATGCACGGAGGATTGTACCTACGTTTGCATGCAGCACACATGCACGGAGGATTGTACCTACGTTTGCATGCAGCACACATGCATGCAATGAAAGAGACAGAGAGAGAGAGAGAGAGAGAGAGAGAGAGAGAGAGAGTGTTTTTGTTCTGGAATTTACTTTGTAGACCAGGCTGGCCTCAAACTCAAAGAGATCCACCTGCCTCTGCCCCCAAAATGCTGGAATTAAAGGTGTGTGTCACCACCAACTGGCTAAGAGATTTAAATTTGGTTTTGGAGCTTTGACCTTGTCTTAGGGTTTGTATTGCTGTGACAATACACCATGACAAAATGGCAAGTTGGAGGGGTGGCTGTTCGGCTTACACTTCTCTATCACTGTTCATTATTAAAGGAAGACAGGGCAGGAACCTGGAGGCAGGAGCTGGTGCAAAGGCTGTGGAGGATGCTGTTTACTGGCTTGCTCCCCATGGTTTGCTCAACCTACCTTCTTATAGAACCAAGGACCAGAAGCCCAGGGATAGCACCACCTGCCATGGGTTAGGTGGTTAGCACCATCCTAAACCTCCCCATTGATCACTGACTGAGAAAATGCCTCACAGCTGATCTCATGGAGGCCTTTCCTCAGCTGAGGCTCCTTCCTCTCTGATGGCTCCAGCTTGTGTCAAGGTGACACACTAAACCTCCCAGACCTCTTGCCTCTGGGAGTTTATGAATTCAAAGATTTTAAATTTTTGTTTTTATTGTCATCTGGAAAGCCAAGCTATAACTAGAAATGCTGCTAGGAAGTCAGTAGTAGAATGTTCTGGAACTCAGGAGTGTCATCATTTATTAGCTTGGGTTCTGCTTTGGGGAAGTGGCTTTGGTCCCTCCCTAAAGAAGAGCAGGATTTTAGCCCCAGCACTGCTAACCTTGAGTTTTGTAGAACCTCCCTCCCTGCCTTGGTGGTACTGAGTATCCCCGGTTTGTATTCACTAGATCCAGAAGCTGCACTCGAATGTGTCCCAAGAGGAAGTCCACCCCTCCATTAGTTATTTTGTCATTGCTATGACACAGCCTGACAAGAAACATGTAATGAAGGGGTTGTTTTGGCTCACAGTTTGAAGGCATAGTCTGTCATGGCAGGGGAAGCATGGACAGGAGTGTGAGGTGGCTGGTTACATAGTGTCTAAGGTTAGGAAGCAGGGAGATGGATGCTGTCATTTGTCTTGCTCTCTCACTTAAGAAAAGATTTGTTGTGCTGGGCATGGTGCACACCTTTAATCCCAGTACTCAGGAGGCAGAGGCAGGCAAATCTTTGTGAGAGGCCAGCCTGGTCTACAAAGCCAGTTCCAGGACAGCCAGGGTTACACAGAGAAACCCTGTCTCAAGAAAGAAAAAAGAAAAGAAGAAAGTTTTATTACAGGTGGTTGTAAGCCACCCATGTGGGTGTCGGAAGAAAACACAGGCTCTCTAGAGGAATGGAAAGTACTTTAAACTGGTAACTAACCAGCCATCTCCCTACCCTGGTAACCAGCCATCTCTCCACCCTGGTAACCAGCCATCTTTCCACCCTGGTAACCAGCCATCTCTCCACCCTGGTAACCAGCCATCTCTCCACCCTGGTAACCAGCCATCTCTCCACCCTGGTAACCAGCCATCTCTCCACCCTGGTAACCAGCCATCTCACCACCCTGGTAACCAGCCATCTCTCCACCCTGGTAACCAGC